>JAIUZE010008060.1:0-46902 GCA_022085475.1 Heliosperma pusillum | reverse complement strand
ATAATAATATTATGAAAACCTTTTAAATAAATAATTTACTTATTAAAATTTCCCACTTGCTAAATATTACAAAACACGATAAAATAACAATAACTCAAAAACCGTCACAAGTCCAAAGGACTCTCGGGTTATTGCTGGACCGGTCTGGACTGGGCCGAATTGAACCGGGCCTGGTTTGGCCCACGGGCTGGTTTGACCAGTTTTTGGTCAACCTTTATAAACCCGTTTCTTAATATTTTCCCGCATGCTTAACATATTTAAAACCCGTCAAAACAACAACAAAACAATCAAGTATTGACACAACCCAAAAGCCCACCCACGGACCAACCCAGACCGGACCTGGACCGGGCCTGAACCGGCCCGAACCGGCGTGGTTTGGGTCGGTTTTCCAGCCATTCTCCACGGTCACCACCAAGCAACAATCCTAAATTATTTCTAATATGTTTTAATTAACAACCATCCATTTTAACAACCAATTCAACCATCATTCATACAAAAATCATGATTATGAACAATTCATCCAAATATGTCAAGAACACCAAACATGTTAAAAATTCATACAACATAATAATAATAACTACTTATCATGTTACTACCAAAAACCATAAATAACAAGAACATAAACAAAAACAAAAGATATGTTACATTAATTCGTCGAGTAAATCGGAATCGTTACCTTAGCTAGCAAAATCAATTAGCACCAAAAAAATAAGAAGTATAAACCCGTCTACTAGTCTTCTCCTAATATATACGAGTCACCAAACTCGTCTTCAAAATCTTCCCCTATAAGAAATGACAAGAATAACATTATTATAATTAAAACTTGATTTTCCATAATTAAAGTGTTGAAAACGATTTTGTCGGAATTGAAAATAAACCGTACTTGAAGATGGAGAGCGAAGAGGAGATTCTAGAAATATAAGTTAGGACGGATTTGAACAAGTAACGAATGTTTTGTGACGATTTGGCTCAAGAACGATGAAGAACGCTCAAGAACACCAAGAACGATTTTGATTATATTAAAGAAAGTATTAAAAAGGTATTAAGTTGATTTAGTGTAAAATGAAAAGATAAGTGGTGAGTAAAGTGGGAAGGTGTGACGTGTAATATAGGAAATAATGGAGTCGGGTTTTGAAATTGTTGTTACGGGATTGACTCGGGTTTTATAAACATATTATGGTAATTAATTAGATATTATTAGATTTTATAATTGTTTAATCAAATATCTAGATATTATTTAGATATTATGTTAGTTAAATGAAAATATCTAATCCTAAGAGGAGAAGAGGGGAGGCGTGTGGAGTGAAGTAATCGGGTCTGTTTTTAAGCGATCTGCGTAATTTAAACGGACCGATTGATAAAGTAACAAATATCTTAGATATTTGTATTAGTTTAATCAAATTAATTAAAAGATCTAATATGAGTGGAAAAAGGTGACATGGGGCGTGTGACTCATGCAAAAGTCGGGTTTCGGGTTTGTTTCGGGACTTAAGTTGTCTCGGGAATAGTTAAATGACGTTCGGGTTTAAACCGTAAAACCTTCTCTTAAATTCCGAATAAATTCAAAATAATTATATTAAATTATCATAAATTCAAATAAATCTTAATAAAAATAAATTGAATTTATTATTTTTTTAAATAAAATTTCGGTCTTTCAATTTACGGGGTGAGTCGGAAAAGTCAACGAAAGTCAAAGTTGACTTAAAAAAACGGGATTCTCATGGAATCTCGCAGAAATT
Organism: Heliosperma pusillum; assembly: GCA_022085475.1. Lineage (NCBI taxonomy): Eukaryota > Viridiplantae > Streptophyta > Magnoliopsida > Caryophyllales > Caryophyllaceae > Heliosperma > Heliosperma pusillum. The sequence continues at coordinate 45,163 of JAIUZE010008060.1, read as the reverse complement.
CCAAATACGAACTCGGAAATTCCAAATTCGACTGGAAACAATAAATTCTAAATTAAAACTTAAGTTTGCTGAAAAGTATCCGTAAAATATTTTTACTAGAAAAATAGGGTACATTTCGGGTTGTTACAATTAGCCACTTTATGTTATTTTTTAGATGTGGGATAATTAGATGTGGGATAATTCTACAATTTATACGTAATATGTTTACCACATCTACATTATTTTTCAATGTGAGAAAAATAATATATTAAGTAGTACACCATCTTTTTCTTTAAAATATATATTTCTATTATTTATATTTTATATAATAATTAAAAAATTATCCACTTTATGATAGTAAATTTCACTATTGTAAAGATAATAATACAAACTTGTAAGAGATCTCTAAGACAATACTTAAGAGACTCAAAAGATTTTGGGTGGATACATAAGTTCCAATTATGACTCCTATTTATAATCATAGGATCACCATATCTTAAGGTAAATTTTCGATGTAGGACAATTCTACTTTTTATATGTAGTATATTCACCACATCTACGTTATTTTTCAATGTGGGACAAAAAACATACTAAGTATTACATCATATTTTTCTATAAATTAATTATTTCTTGAATACGACTAAATCATTATACTAATATTAGAATAATAAAAAATATTTTAAAAGTCATTTATTTAATTTTCATATACTTAGGTTATAGTTATATGATCTTATAAATGATATGGTAGTAAAAAAAAATACCAAATTTATACTCTAATGAAAGCATTTTTCGTTAAGAATCCAAATATATAAGTTTCGAAATGTTTTGCATTATAACTTTTTTGTCAGATTGATAATCAATTTTTTCTTACGTAAATAATAGTTGTGATATTAAAAATATTACATAGTATCTTTTTCTTAATCTTGGAAGATCTTAAAATATATTTTCCAAAAATTGAAAAAGATGATGCTGACCAATAGAATTGCTCGAAAAAAGCCTCTTTTATATATATATATTGATTCAGCAATATGTATATATAACTATATGAGTACAAAAGTGTATTGTACTATTGATCTTTTTGTACTATTGATTTTTTTTATACTTCTTTAGAAACTTTAATTACATGTTCATATCCTCAATTTCACCCTCAAAACAGCATTTGTTGCCTTCTAATCGCTCCAATCTCAATTTTTGCTCCGCAATTTCCGACTTCAAACAACTTTTTTCATTAATGGGGTCGTCAACCCACTTGAAATAGCTGCATCCTCGCATTTGCGTTTTCGGGTTGAAAAATTTACATGTTAATAACATTCTCCCTGGATTTCTTTCGGTCATGGAAGTTTCAAAGTAGCAGGAATGTGACAACGACATCTGAGCAGCTGTGTTAACGAAGAAATTGAGCTCCCGTTGCACACTGTGAAGGAATTTCAGGTTTAAAGGTGAGAAAGATGTTAAATTTCATAATCGGCCATGGGTCCTACCTGAACTGAAGAGACAGATCTTGGGTTACTCCCTCTATTGCCAATTGGTTTTGGAGTGGAACCTCCTTGTACTTATGAAGCGGGCTCTATCTCTTCAGTTTGGGTATGACCCAGACCCGATTATGAAATTTAACATGGTATCAGAGACCATGGTAAAAAAGCCTGGGTATAAAAGAAAAAGAAAAAAACTGGGCCAAGAAAATGCAGCCGTTGAAAAATAACACGAGTTGCTTGACAACTGGAAGAGAGGCCAGAATGCCCCCAGTCTGATTAAAATGGGCTCACATGTGAGGGAGAGTTTGAAAAAACCCAATAATCCCATATGTGAGTGTAATCTCACACGGATAAAAAAGGAGAGAGTTTACCACTTTATAAGGCAAATGGTTACTCCCTCTATTACCAATTGATTTTAAAGTGGAACCTTCCTATACTTATAAAGCCGGCTCTCTCTTTTCTTTATCAAACCGTGTCCTGCGAAAAAAGCCTGCGTTTACAAAAAGACGTACCCAGAAAATAAATTACGTTTTACAAATGTGTCTTCAGTTTTCATGATAATATCGCTCCTACAAAATTACAGAGACCAAAGAGCTTAGCTACTTGGGTTAGAGGCAATAGACTTCATAGCCCAATTGTCAATTACGGAGCTTGGTGAAGGTGGAAGTTGCCTAATGCCATCATCTCCGATTACTGAAATCTTCTTTTCGTTCATCTCCTCCGCTTTCAATGCTTCGTAGTCCAACTCTTCAATCCCCATCAAGGCCTCGAGAACCTCGATCATACTGGGTCTCACTTCCTTTTCTTGTTGCAAGCACTGAAATGCGAGCTCTGCAACTAGACTTACCGCCCTCTTGACTTTGAAATCCGAGTTATATCCAAGTTTTATATCAACCAACTCATTTATCATGCCTCTTTGGATTCGCTTCATAGCATAGTCTGATAAGTTTATCTCGTCTTCCTGCCTTCTGATATCAACTGCAGGTAATGAAGATATTAGCTCGACAAGAACTACCCCAAAGCTGTAGACATCGCTCTTGTTAGTCACTTGGTAGCATTTGTGATACGTAGGGTCGAGATAGCCTGGAGTCCCTTGTGGTGTAGTCGATACATGAGTCACATCAAAAGGAAATAGTCTCGAGAGGCCAAAATCTGCTACTTTGACAGAAAAGTTGCTGTCGAGAAGAATGTTCGTTGTTTTCACATCGCGGTGTACTATCTCAGAGGTATGGAGATATGATAGTGCAGTGGCGGTTTCAATGGCGATCTTCATCCGGATTTCCCAAGTGAGTCCTCCTGATTTTGATCGATCGCCATGTAAGTGATCAGCAACAGTTCCATTGGAAATGTAATCATAGACAAGCAGAAGCTCCCGGCTGTGCCTAGATGTACACCCGTAAAGTGTGACAAGATTCGGGTGGCGCAGTCGTGTAAGGATCTCAACTTCATTCATGAATTGTCCAACTTGCTTGTAGTTCTTCTCATATAAACGCTTCACAGCAACTTCTCTTCCATCTCTTAGTTTACCTACATAAGATAAAGCAGTAAATCAATCCTCTTGGCCTAAATCCTCATGATTATTCTTCTGCCTGTTAACAATCATTCACAGTTCTTTTAAAATGTAGGACTCTGACTAAGCTGTCTGCCCTTTTTATATTGTGTAAGTTCTCTTAAGTCTTAACTTCCTCAATTTTCATCCGAGTCATTCGGAAACAGTCTCTTTGTGTTTCTAACACAAGGGTGAGACTCCCTACCCCGCAATTTAGCGGGAGCCATTGAGGCAATGGGGTAATGTTGTTGTCGTCCCGGAATCATCAGAGAGGGGTAAGACTAATTAGTACCTACATCCCACCCTATTACCTCTACCATGGACCGGAGCCTTGAAAACTAGGGTAATGTTGTGTTTAAGATCTTTTACCATAGTAAACGATGCCAAAGCCTCCATCTCCTAGTTCCCGGGTGTCATCGAAATTGTTGGTGGCTTCCTGAAGCTCACTGTAAGAAAAGACAGGTATGCCGTGGAATGAGCTGCCAGTTTCGTGTTCTGGTGTCGTAGGATCAAAGGAAATTGCCCTTGACAGCAAAATTGGTGAACCGAACTTGAGTTTCTTGTAATACCAGAGACTGATACTGAGTGCTGCCAGCATAAATAAACACCCTGGAATGACTGGAAAAGTGAAACCTTACAGTTACTCTGCAGTATTTTGCAAATATTAAGTAAACTATTTAAAAACAATCATACTGATTTCATGAGCATAGTTGATGAACTCGTACCTATTGCAAGAACGAGCTTCCATTTCCCTATAGATGAGATTGAAAGAGTCAGAATCGAGAATATAAAAGAGTCGCCAGAAGCTACGACTCCAAACAGCGCAAGGGAAATATAAAACATCACCAGTGGCTTCGGGACTTCGATACCAAGCAACACAAGGTACAAACCAGGCATTTAATAGGTACTACTGAACAACAATAATATTAGTTTGGTGCCTCAAAGCAGAGCCGAATATTTGGAAAAAAAAAATAGACACAACAAAGATACAAACTTTGAACTCGTGTTTGAAATATTCAGCATTCAGCATTAAGCCAAGAGTCCAAGACAGTCAACTATAACCGAAATAATGAAATGTATATAAACTTAAAATTCGAGGGTGGTTCCTCTGCACCACAGTAACAACACATTATGTCGAAGGTTTTTCAGCCAACGGCAGGGACAGGGGAAGTATTACTCGGATAACATTCCAGAGACATTCAAAATGATAGAAAGGTAAAGGCATAAGCATACCTGCTGCTGCTGGTTCGCAGAGGCACACAAAATTTGAAGGCGGAGATGAGCCACATATACAACCAGACTTACGACACTTAACACAGTCTAAGGAATACTGATAGCTCACCTCAAACCCCTCATATAAGATCTGAGCGACAGTTTTATTACCCTTCGTATAAAGATTCAACTCTTTACTAAAGACTGGAGCCTCAGCAGAGTTGCAAGATGCATATTGCCCTCGGGCTGAACTATTGTTCCGATAATAAACTTGAAAGCTCGATGAATTCTCGTAGCATGAAACATTGCCATCACTACGGTTTGGAACTATTCTGTTGTTGCAGTTGTAAAGCACATTAATCATTTCAACCCTTTTGCTGAGCTGAAGTATGTCACCAAAATCTCTTCCGTAGAAACCACAAGTATTTTCCGGAGCCCCACTGAGTTCAAGGGTTAAGTTATCATCAGAGAAAGCGATGCTGAGAACCTTATAAGCTTCCAAGTATTTTGGGCCAATTTTCAGATACGGGGTATGACCTTCTGGATAATCAATACACTGAAGCTGCAACGCCTGGTGTCCACAGTATTGAGGCCTGCCATCTCCCCAAAACGGGTACCCAACATTTTTGAGCTTCCCACATGTAAATAATACAGAAGAGCACGTCTTATGCGAATCATCAACACCATCAGATGAAGGCAATCTAAAAAAGACGACAAGGATGGCAAAACCGAGCAATTCCAGGGAGGATACAGGGGTAAACATTCAGGAAACTTTACTTAAAAATAAAACCAGGATTTTCCTTACTGTAGAGATATTCAGATTACCAAGATTTTGCATCTGTAATTATTAAGCATGCAGCTCTCAGATTTTCGGATTCTCCATTGACTCTACCTTTTATGGTTTATATCATCGGTTTAGTCTGGATTCGAGATGGGTAGGACGATATAGGGGACAATGCTCTCCTTGGTCAGAACTGACTGGCAAAAGATTCAACTGTTAAGCATATATATTACAGCCACCTTCCTAGCCAATAGTTGAAAAATAAGCAGTTTTATTTTTTCATCTAAGAAAAGTAGCTTTACTTCTCGAATTCAGACTATAATTTAGTCTTATTTGCTGATTTTTTTTCCCTTGAAACTGAGTGTAGGTAGTTGCATTATACTTTCCTTTGAAATTTCCTCCTCATGGACCTACAGAGAAGGTATGTGACATTTTGTGTATTGAAAACAAGAGATTGATAGTAAAGGCATAATATATTAATTAATAGTCTCACTTGATGATTACTATGTAAATAAAAAATGAAAGCATGTATGACTATTGACTACTGACTAGAAAAACCATATTCAAAGTACAGCTATTATTTTATCAAGCCTCACTCTTCTACCCTCCTTCAACCAACCTTTTGACGAATATTAAAGATGGGTGGGACTAACTCGACGGGCGAGATCCCGTCTTCACGAGGCTCGCTCAGGAGTATGTATTACGCGCGAAATATAACACAAGACCAAACAGTTTTCAACAAACCCAGCATTTTGCTATTATTTGGTAACATTACAAAGCATGAGGTACATATATGAATGTATAATTTACAAAAAAAGTGTTGATGTTCAAGTGTTTTTCGGACAAAAGAAACCAGAAATGAAATATATTTATTTTTGCTTTGCACTATTATCCGATTTAGTTCAGATTCAAGTTGGGTAGGATCAGCAGCAATACTCTATTACTCTTGAGTTTGAACATTGTTCCTTCTACAGATTATTGAAGTCAAGACCACCGGTTAAGCTAGATTGCCACAAGAAAAAGATGAATGTCTTCTGTCAGACCGTCACTGGGTTTGTTTGTGTAATAGTTCCTGACGTATCAAAGGCCAATCTCGGAGGTGAAGATAAATTCGGCATGGGCGGCATTGGTATCGAATCAAGACACCCTTGTAGCATGTTTACCACCGTACTCATTGTTGGGCGATTTGAAGGATAAGTCTGTATACACCATAAGCTTACTAAAATCATCTTCCTCTGCAATGCTTTTTCTTGGTCATTAGTAGTTCCTTGAAATGAAGCTTCCTCCTGCAGTTCAAGTCTGTCGTATATCCACTTCGGAAAATACAGGTCACTGCTTTTTTGCTGATCTGCAGATAAATTGTTTCGACCACAAACCATATCTAAAACCATCATCCCGAAGCTATAAACATCCGATTTGTAGGAAACTCCTCCAAATGTTCTGCAGAAGACCTCTGGAGCTATGTACCCAATAGTACCTCTTGCTTCCATCATTGATATGGTACTTTCTTGTAGGGGACATAATCTAGCTAGGCCAAAATCTGAAATCTTTGGGGTAAACTCTTGATCAAGTAGAATATTGTGAGGCTTGATGTCGAAATGCAAAATCCGAGTATTACAACCGCGGTGTAAGTAGTCTAGTCCTTTAGCGATCCCTATGGCGATATTAAGAAGTGTTTCCCATGGTAAGGATCGATTACTGGCACCAGAACGACGATATGTGAACTTTTCAAGAGAACCATTCGGCAAATACTCATATACCAAGGCTCTTTTGTTACCCTCAAAGCAAAAACCTAAAAGAGTGACAATGTTTACATGGTTAGTTCGACTGATGCTAGCTACCTCGTTGACGAAGTCTTCACCGTCTCCCTTTGATTGTTTCAAGACCTTCACCGCCACAAGATGGCCACTGCTTAGCTTGCCTTTGTAAACAATAGCATAGCCACCTTCACCAAGTCTCTCTTCGAAACCACTGGTGATTTTCTTTATATTCTTGTATGTATGCCTTGTTAAAGCAAACGAACCATAAATTTGTAAGAATGCATCAACATTGGGGCATGTTAAGGCTTCTATTAGGGAAAATTAGTATAGATACATTGTATTACGGAAGGAGTTATTAGATGCATTTACGAGATGCATTGTATCATTTAGATTAGTTGTATTAGCCTTTAATGAGACTCTCGATCTCCCAAACATGTAAGCTATATAATTAGTGCTTAATCAAAGGGAAAGGGCAGAAGGAATCCATTTCATTTTATCATGGTATCATGAGCAGGTTAAAAAAAAATCAATTTTTTTTTTTTTTTACTTTTCCTTTTTCTCCTACTCTAAATACAACATGCCAATATACACTTGAAATACCAAACCAGCAATTACCAGTAAACTTTTGAAGTTCTAACCCAACAAAAGCAAACAATTGATGGCTACTGACACTCATACAAATCGTGAGTGGATTGTTGATACCGGCGCGTCCAACCACGTTACCGGTAACATTAAATGCTTGATCGAGAAAACGGACATCTATTCCCGACATGTGGGCCTGCCAGATGGACAGGACGTCATAGCAACAAAGGCAGGAATGGTGCGACTGAACAATGAAATCACACTTCGGAATGTTTTATACGTTCCAAGATTAAAATGCAACTTAATCTCTGTCTCACAATTAATTAATGATACTCATTGCATATTGCAATTTACTAAACAACGATGTGTTATACAAGACGAAAGGTCGAAGACGACGATTGGCGAAGGTACGCTACGTGATGGACTTTATTTTTTCCGGGAAGCTTCGTCAACTGCAGCCTACAAAGTCCAAAGGCGTGATTCTTTTGAATTATGGCACCAACGACTTGGGCATCCTTCCGCTAAAATAGTCCAGTTATTGCCACAGATAAGTAGTGCAAGTTTGTCTACTCGAAAGGCATGTGATATATGTCATCAAGCGAAGCAACATCGGAACAATTTTCATGTAAGTGATAATCATGCTCAAGAAATTTTTGACTTGATACATTGCGATTTATGGGGCCCATATCGGACCCCCTCTTCTTGTGGTGCGAGATACTTCCTAACCATAGTTGACGATTGCTCTAGAGCTGTTTGGGTGTTTTTGTTGACGGATAAAACTGAAGTCACTGATATGTTTATGCATTTTCTGGCATTGGTAAAACGACAATTCGATAAACATGTTAAGATGGTTAGGAGCGACAATGGTACGGAATTTCATTGTATGGCAGGATATTGTTTTAAGGAGGGGATAGAATTTCAGACCTCTTGCGTCGGCACGCCACAACAAAACGGACGTGCCGAACGCAAGCATCAACATATACTAAATGTAGCACGGGCTTTGCTTTTTCAAGGAAACCTTCCGACTTCTTTTTGGGGAGAGTGTATTCTTTCGGCAGCATACTTGATTAATCGTACCCCGTCTGCCTTACTTAATAACAAGACCCCCTACGAGGTAATGTTTGGTGCTCTGCCTAAATATGAGTTATTACGTGTTTTTGGTTGTTTGTGTTATGCTCACAATCAAAAACATCGGGGGGACAAGTTCGCTAGTCGTAGTAGAAAGTGTGTTTTTGTCGGGTACCCTCATAATAAAAAGGGCTGGAAGTTATTTGATCTTGAGACTCAAGAGTATTTTATCTCGCGAGACGTTCAATTCTTTGAGCAGGAGTTTCCTTTCAATACTGTGAACAAGGATGCTAAAAAAGATCTTGCACTTTATGATGTCATCCATGATCCACCCATTTTTGATGAAATTCTACATGATACGTACCATTTTGCTGATAGTGAAACTTTTAATAGTTCTACTATGCCAATTGGAGATATTGACATAACAGGAGAGAGAGCAGGGGAAACTGACATAGTGGAAACTGATGCGGATCAAGTTGGAGACACAAGTAATGACATTCCGGTACCTATCGTCACCACCATGGATGCCACGACTGAATTAGGAAAAGGAAAGAGACAAAAAATTTCCGTCAACGAAATTGCGTGGTTTTGTAACTGAAACCATTCAGCCAGGTGCATCATCAGCTACTTGCTCACCAACTCAATCGTCATCCGGTAACCCTTACCCTTTGACACACTTTATCAGTTGTAATAAGTTTTCTGCCAAACACCGTGACTTCCTTGCAGCTATCACGGCAAACACTGAACCATCCTCCTTTAGAGAAGCCATGAAAGATGCAGGTTGGCGTGAAGCAATGAAAGAGGAAATAGGAGCCCTTGAGAAAAATGGCACGTGGGAAATGACCACTTTGCCTAAAGGAAAGAAAGCGCTCGGGTGCCGTTGGGTTTATAAGATAAAATATCACTCAAATGGTGCTATTGAGCGACTTAAAGCGAGACTTGTAGTCTTTGGAAACCATCAAGTTGAAGGCTTAGATTACAATGAGACTTTTGCCCCCGTGGTTAAAATGGCGACGGTTCGTACCCTTCTTGCAGTAGCCGCCATAAAAAAGTGGGAGCTACATCAAATGGACGTACATAATGCGTTCTTGCACGGAGACCTAGCCGAAGAGGTGTACATGAAACTCCCTCCCGGATTTGAGGGTGGGAAGGATGGACAGGTATGTCGTCTTCTAAAATCCCTTTACGGACTTCGGCAAGCCCCTAGATGTTGGTTTGCTAAACTCGCTACATCCCTCTTGGAATATGGGTTTACACAATCTTATTCCGATTACTCTCTTTTCATATATTCCAAAGGAGAAACGCATTTGCACGTTCTTGTATATGTGGATGATTTGGTTATTTCTGGTAATAACTCCACTGCCATTGCAAATTTCAAATCATATCTTGGTCAATGCTTCCATATGAAAGATCTTGGAGTGTTGAAATACTTTCTTGGTATTGAAGTTGCAAGAAGTGCTGAAGGTATTTTTTTGAATCAACGTAAATATGCATTGGATATAATTTCTGAGGTTGGCTTATTGGGGGCTAAACCCATTGGTTTTCCAATTGAACAACAACACCAACTTGCATTGGCTAGCGGACCATTGTTGGACGATGTTGAGCAATACCGTCGACTTGTTGGGCGACTTGTATACTTGTCTGTAACACGCCCAGATTTGTCATACGCAGTCCATATACTATCTCAATTTTTACAGACACCACGGCAAGAACATTTAAATGCAGCTTTGCGTGTGGTACGTTATCTGAAGGGAAGTCCCGGACATGGTATTTTACTTCGGGCTGATGGTGATCTTACTATTTCTGGATGGTGTGATTCGGATTGGGCAGGTTGCCCGCTTACTCGTCGCTCTATTACAGGGTGGTTTGTGCTTCTCGCTGGCTCGCCCATCTCGTGGAAAACAAGAAAACAGACTACAGTTTCCAGGTCTTCAGCTGAAGCCGAATATCGGTCGATGGCTGCGATTACTTGTGAGCTAAAATGGCTCAAAGGACTCCTTCACAGCTTAGGTGAAGCGCTAACGTCTCCAATTTCTTTATTTTGTGATAGCCAGTCGGCTTTACATATTGCCCATAATCCGGTTTTCCATGAGCGCACCAAACACATTGAGGTGGATTTGCACTTCGTGCGCGATGCCATAAGAGATGGTCTTATAGCCCCGTCACATGTCTCTACGAAGGAACAACTAGCTGACATTTTCACAAAGGCCTTGGGAAAGCAGCAATTTGATGACTTCCCAAGTTGGGTATTCTTGATCTCCATACTCCAACTTGAGGGGGGATATTAGGGAAAATTAGTATAGATACATTGTATTACGGAAGGAGTTATTAGATGCATTTACGAGATGCATTGTATCATTTAGATTAGTTGTATTAGCCTTTAATGAGACTCTCGATCTCCCAAACATGTAAGCTATATAATTAGTGCTTAATCAAAGGGAAAGGGCAGAAGGAATCCATTTCATTTTATCAGCTTCTGACTTCCACAGTGTAGCGAATGTCTGACTTGATTTCTTTTTCCTTATACACCAGGCAATAACAATTAACATCCCGATCCCTGCTATTAATGATGCTACGGAAAACAAATTTACATTGAAATTGTTAGGTAAATTTATTATGAATAATTAAAGTAGAGGAGGAATGTAATTTGATTGTAGCAATAGATTACCTGATCCAACAATGACGAGTATCCTTAATTTGATTGCTGCGGCAGAATTAGCAACACAAAATTAGAGGCATATATATGTATGCAATAAATAACCTGAACATTACAGTTTTGATGTCTTTGGTAAGCAGTTTGGGGTTTACACATGTTAATGACAAATGATTGAATGAACCACTAAATCAGCTAATGACATGGTACTATGATAGTAAATGTGACGAAACTGACCCGACTGGAATGCCATGAACAAACTAACCGCAACATGACCGAAAGCCTGAATTAACCCAATCTGATTCAAGTCTGCTAGACCTGATATGACCCCAATCCACCAGAATGACCTAGCCAGAAACCATCTATCTCCAAATGGCCAATAAGAAATGGCCCAGAATGACTATTTTAAAATTACAGTTGAGATTTATGGACATGAAAAATAAAAAAAACTATACTCCAATACTCGGACAAGACTCCATAGACATTCCAAGTAATTGCATAAGCATACCTGGTTCGCAGAAGCACACAAAATTTGAAGGCGAAGATGAGCCACATATACAACCAGACTTATGACACTGAATACATTCTAAGGAATACTGGTAGTTCACCTCAAACCCCTCATATAAGATCTGAGCGAAAGTTTTATTACCCTTCGTATAGAGATTCAACTCTTCACTAAAGACTGGAGCTTCAGCAGAGTTGCAAGATGCATATTGTCCTCGGGCTGAATTATTGTTCCGATAATAAACTTGGAAGTTGGAAGAATTCTCGTAGCATGAAACATTGCCATCACTACGGTTAGGAACTATCCCGTTGTTGCACTTGTAAAGCATGTTAATCACTTCAACCCTGCTGCTGAGCTGAAGTATGTCACCAAAATCTCTTCCGTAAGAACCACAAGTATTTTCCGGAGCCCCACTGAGTTCAAGGGTTAAGTTATCATCAGAGAAAGCGATGCTGAGAACCTTAAAAGCTTCCAAGTATTTTGGGCCAATTTTCAGATACGGGATGCGACCTTCTGGATAATCAATACACTGAAGCTGCAACGCCGGGTGTCCACAGTATTGAGGCCTGCCATCTCCCCAAAATGGGTACCCAACATTTTTGAGTTTCCCACATGTAAATAATACAGAAGAGCATGTCTTATACGAATCATCAACACCATCAGATGAAGGCAATCTAAAAAAGACGACAAAGATGGCAAAACCGAGCAATTGCAGGCAAGATGTTGGGGAAATCATTTGCCGAGATGTTATAAGGAAAACGCTCATAAGAATGGGGTAAGTCTAAGAGTGAAAATTTTAGAAGTATGTCATTGGCAAAATTAAAGTTTATACCTTCAACACTATTAATGACAATTGGATGGAAATAGTGATGCCTATCAATGTCATATACTTCTATATCTACTAGTGAGTCTTTGAAGGAATAAGTCAACAGTGTAGCTTAGATGTTTCTCACTCACCTTCCTTGTATACAAACAATATCTAATATTTCAAGCCTCATTTCTCTTAAATAAGCGCCCATGATACAATATGCTCAAGCCGACTCGCAAAATGTTAGGGATTGAGCGAATCCGGTCTGTCAACAAAAGAGCTTGAACTTTCCAAAATACTACACTCTCCCTCAAACTAACATTGTCCAAACCTCTTTTCATTAAAGGGACAGAATTGTAAATTTACCCTATTTCATAATCCTTGCAAATTAGAAAGTAGAACAACAAACTGAAATGGAGGGAATACCAATATACCATGTACTTCTTCTAATCTTTATCGGACCCTTGCTTTTCACAAATTATAGCTTCCGCCTTTGCGATTGAAAAATACTACAAGTACTGCCGGACCCATGATCAAGGGGAAATGAGACTCAGACCGCGTTAATGTTAGTCTAATGGTTCAATTTAATCATCAAAGTCAAAAGGGTAATATAGATGAGATTCAGTACTACTATTTCCATTTCATTCAATTCTATACTTCGCTTTTTGGGCACTATTCATAAGTGTGGAGAATTTTCGATACAACTTTTAACATAAAGCATAAAAGATAGTCATGTAAAATCTTGTTTAAATTGTCTTACTGAGTACATTGTGAATATCAAATTTTTATAATTTTTATAATTCTTATAAACATATGAAAAAAAAAAAAAAACGAGCAAACGTGTATAAAGCAAATATATAGAAATGAATGCAATGGAGAAAGTATTATTTATCTATTACTTTCTTTGTTGAAAATATAGATTACAAAATATTTTTATGTAATAAAAAGGTAAAAAAGCTAATATTATATTTACTTCTTTAAAATTTTAACTCGAGTGTCTTAGGTGCACCATCAATTTTATCAATATATTCTGAATTGTGTCTTCAGCTAAACTGAGGAGATCTGAGTGTCAATCAGTTAATCAATGAAATCAAACATGAATGACGACGACGATATATGTTAAGGAATATGAAAATTGATTAAACAAACAGTCAATCAATAGCCTACCAACTGTTTGTTATAATGCCTCAGAGAGAGTTTAATTCAAATGCCAATAAAACAACCAAAAATTGCACTAAAAACAACAAACTTCGAGTACGCAGCGGAATGAAGGAAATTATTACCCCAAAGAAAAATATTTTTAGAGGGGTAAAAAAGTGGATCTCAGCAGCTTTCGTAGTAACAATGTTGCCGAAATCAGGGTACCCTTCGAGTTATATAATGTCGTAAAATCGATAATTGATGCTGCCGCCATTATTGCTGTTGCCATGGAGGTCTTGGAGATGATTATTTGGTGGGTGAAATTATTGCAGAAACTTGTCATATGGTGGAGATTTGAGAAACAGTTTCGAGTAACTGACCTAACTACTTTTCCCGCCAAACATTCCTGGCTCTCTGGCTGCCTTTTCATTTCACCTCGTTAGGACTTAGGACACATTCTATTTTAGCAGTATCTTACTGAAGAAGACGGTCGCATTACAAGATGAAAATGGATAGTGCCCATTTATAATATATAAGTGGGGTGATCCCTTTATACCCTACTTGCCCTCCTACTTGTGTGAGAGAGCATTACCCGTTTTCAGCTTGTGACGGATAGTGCCCGTCTTCAATGAGAATTTGTGCTATTTTAGTACGTTTGTAATTTTCACAAAAAATTATAGCCTCTCTAATGAATATAAGACAATAATATTACTCATTCCGTCCCGGTCAATTGTTGTACTATTCTTTTTTAGGGTATCTCAGTGAATTATTATCCTTTCTATATTAATAAGGTTTTATACGAGTGATGTGATCACCAATGGGACTATTGTCCACTTGTCATCCACTAAGTGGAACCACAAATGTTCTCCCACTCTTTGCTTGATCTTTGTGTCAAAATGAAAGGACAACAATTCACCTGAATACAGGGAGTATTAATTTGTGCTAAAAAAATTCGTGGCCGTGTAAATCATATAACAAAACACAATTATCGTATTCGAAATATCTTAATTCATTATTTTTTGTTGTAAATTATAGAACCACCTTCGCAGTCGACCACCCTCTTTCCAGATGACCGCCACCCTCATCGCCCACCGACTAACCTACCACCACCCTCCACAACAACGAAAAAATCCCGCGCAACAAACCCCTGTCCCCAATCACGAGACCCCAGCACATGACCCACACCCGCGACATACCACCACAATCACACTACTCCGACCTCTGTACACCACCCTAATCACCTCTCCGTCCAACAAGGCACCAGAAATCCACAACAAACCATAATCTAGTTTCATCCTATATTATACATGTACATTTGATAAATTAAATAAACTCATGCAAGCAATTAAATTATTTCACTAATTGGAGAGTTACAATTAAACTATTCCATCGAAAAATTGCAATTTTGACATTTTGTATCCTCACAAATTTTCTTCCCGCTTTGTACAATAAGAATTAATTATTTCAGGTCGTCATTATTCATGAAATAATGGTATTTAAAAACTTTGTGATCTCTTGGAAAGTTGGAGGACAATATTTTTTTTTGTGCAAATGAGGGGCTAAGCCCCGATACAAAAAGCGAACTAGAGAGGAACTAAGCGGGTAATAGGCTAATAGCTACCCCCAGTACATCCTTACGAAGTATGGTTCGGATTCCCTCGAGAGGGAGATCAAAATAGGTTGTCCTAGTGTCGGATAAGACTCCTTCATTAGCAAGACAACCTGCCGCCCAATTAGCCTCTCGAAAGACATGATCTACTTGAACTGTCCAATTAATCTTCCATTCTTCCAAATTTATGAGTACAAGACATCGTTGCACTAAGGGGCGAAGACAAGTTCGAGGACAATATAATAAGCGAAAGCATTGTAAAAAAAAAAAAAAATTATGCCCCCCACTTTGAAAATAGGTCTGCCACTAATTATACTCTAGGTTAAAAAAAAAGACGCGTATATATTGGATGTAACAAGCAATTTTAAACTATTTAAAATACAAATTAATTTTCATTTTTGTTTTTTTTACCAATTAAACATCTAAAAACTATTATCTTAGGGAAAGAAAATGAGTTATCTAAATGTCTAATAAAATTAAATGTAGAAACAATAATGATCGTTAATCAAATATGTTAACATTAAAATTGTTCAACAGTCTCATTTATTTACACAATAAAAGCTAAAACGTCATTATGCATTATACTTTTGCCAATTATTTTACAATTAGTATAACCCACGGGAATCATACTAGTAAGTTAAAGGATTAGAGAAATATAATAAGGGATTATATATTTATAGGGCATTACTAGTGGCATTTGCAAATTATAATAAAAATCTAGAGTGTGTTTAATCAAATTAATCAAATATAAGAAGGGAGATTGTGGTTTTGTCAAGTTACGTACTTACGTAAGTACGTTGTATTGATTGATACTGTCGAGTGGCGTTTCAAAGAAGATAGTGACGTGGAGTATTTTTTATATAGATATTGATTGGTTTTGCTTGACTTAGTGTTTATTTAAGAGTAAAGTCATATACTCGCTAATATTCAATCATTTATAAAAGCCATATTCAAGCTACTCTTCTTAGACTTCTACGCTTCTACCCTTTGCTTCGGTCAAACTTTTGACAATGACGAATACGGAGAAGAAGGATAACGATAGGACATCACCGGATAATATCTAATCTTTTAGGGTCGCTTCTTATTGTATGTGAAAGGGTGACCTCGAGATTGGATGTCACCTGATGCATGGCGTCAGCTCATTTTCCGTTGAAGAAGGATGCTACTAACTCGACGGGCGGGATCCCGTCTTTGACATGACCTACAAAGATGACTAAACTACTTACAGACAATATATGAGAGTATGAGACAGTGTGAACAATTGCATTATGCAAGTCAATTCAAGCACAACACAGAGCCAAAACTTACCGGACAGAAAAGATTATTATTATCGTTTATTATTTCTTTGAGTTTACAAATTACAATATCCGATTTAGTTTAGATTCGAGTTTGGAAATTCAGCTGCAAAACTCTATTCTTGAGATTTGACACTCAAGACCTACTGTTAAGAAAACTAGATCGCCACAAGGAAACGATGAACTTTTTCCGTCACTGAGTTTATGTGTTATGACTTATGATTCAAGTATAGAAAACATTGAAGCGTTTATTGATTTATTTTACCTGCCTTTGCCACACTAATACACTATACAATAAGATAGTTATACGAAATACAATTACGGAAGTAAATAACTCCGACCGCTATAATATATACAATGAAGCAAATCAATTGTAACACCCCATCTACCAAAGAGACCTCCTTAGTACATAAGGATGCTACATCAATATCTTGCCATTGATAGATGTGAGGCAGATAGTTCTGAGGTATCGAAGGCCAAGTCCAGGGGTGAAGATAAATACGGCCTGGGAGGCATTTTTATCGAATCAAGACACCCTTGTAGCATTTGTACCACCGCGCTCATTGAAGGCCGGTTTGAAGGATAAGTCCGTATACACCACAAGCTAACCAAAATCATCTTCCTTTGCAATGCTTTTTCGTTCTCATTCGTAGTTCCTTGAAATGAAGCTTCCTCTTCCTCTTCTAATTCAAGTTTGTCGTATATCCAATCCGGAAAATCTTGGTCACCGTTGTTTTGCGAATCTGCAGATAAATTGTTTCTACCACATACCATATCTAAAACCATCATCCCGAAACTGAAAACATCCGATTTGTGGGAAACTCCTCCAAAAGTTCTGCAGAATACTTCCGGAGCTATGTATCCAATAGTCCCTCTCGCTTCCATCATTGATATGGTATTTTCTTTTAGAGGACATAATCGAGCAAGTCCAAAATCTGATATCTTCGGGTTAAAATCTTCATCAAGTAGAATATTGTGAGGCTTAATGTCGAAATGCAAAATCTGAGCATTACAACCTCGGTGCAAGTAGTCTAGTCCTTTTGCGATCCCTATGGCGATATTAAAAAGTGTTTCCCATGGTAATGATTTATGACATTTATCACCATGATCACATGTGAACTTTTCAAGAGATCCATTCGGCAAATACTCATATACCAAGGCTCTTTTGTTACCCTCGAAGCAAAATCCTAAAAGAGTGACGATATTGACATGGTTAGTTCGACTGATGCTAGCTACCTCGTTCAGAAAGTCCTCCCCGGTTCCCTTTGATTGTTTCAACACCTTCACCGCCACATGACATCCATTGTCTAACTTGCCTTTGTAAACAACAGCATAGCCACCTTCTCCAAGTTTCTCGTCAAAATCATTTGTGATTTTCTTTAAATTCTTGTATGTGTACGTTGTTAAAGAAAACGAACCATAAATTTGTAAGAATGCGTCAACATTAGGGCTTGTTGTAGCTTCGGACTTCCAGAACGTAGTGAATTTTTGGCTCGTTTTCTTCTTCCTTTGATACCAGGCAATAAACATTAATGTCTTTATCACCATTGCTTATAATTCTGCAAAAATCGAATTTACATCAAAATTGTTAGGTTTATTTATTACTCCCTCCGTCCCGGTCATTTGTTGTACTTTCATTTTGGCACAAAGACGGAAGGAAAGTGTAATAGACTACTTGTGATTCTACTAATATCGAAAGGACGACAAATAACCGAGACGAAGGAAATATACCTGATCCAAAAATGACGAGTCTCCTTGATTTTGTTTATTGTGGTAGAATTACTAGTACGAAATTACTAGTAATATATGTATAATGAGTATATGACTGATTAACTTTACGTTACGAATGGAGATGGGACTTCACCCTTTCAAGAGCAGGATGTCGGTCGAGATGGAGCTGGGAGCCAACTTAGACTTTTCTGCTAAAAAACATGTGAATTGATTTGGTCAAAATTAGAGGTACACATATCGGCATATATATAATACTCCGTATTACAAATCTCATTTAAGATGACACTATCCGTATAAAGATAAATATATATTGTTTTTCTATATGCATGCATTCTTATTTACACAACTAACCCAAGTTCTATGTAATTAGCTCGTCTTAAGTTTAAAATGTGTAGTACGGAGTATTGTCTAGGGAGAGTTATTAGAATAATATACTATTATGTATATGATAGATTATACAATAGAGGGATTGTATTGATTTGAATTGTGTTGTTTTAAATAGATAACTTGCACCCATATTTATTACATGGTAATCTACTTAAACTGATATGTCTAAGGGTTATTTTGAGAGAAAAATGAGCTTAAATCCGATTATAAAGCTCAAGGGGGAGGTTGTAAAGTTATGAAAAGATTTGTTAGAAACTAAAAACAACCTCCCACTTTTTAAGGAAAAAATAAATATCAAATTTAATGGATTTAGATAAAGCATGACATCACTTGAAAGTTGTGTTTAAAACTTTATTTTGCCTCAAGACATTTCTAAAATGAATAACCCATTAAAAAGTTTTATGAAATAATATTTGTTAAATCAATTTAAAGAAATGTGATCAAACGTAGAAAACAGTCGATGCGACTGTTGCCGTTATTGCTACAAAAATTAATTGTTAAGAGTAATACATCTTGATCTTCATCCAATATTTTAAGTTTCTTGAATCATCTCATTAATTTGACCCTGGAAGAGTAAATTTAAAAGAAAATCAATAGTAGCATTTGGCTTGTCATCATGAACATTATCAAATACTCAAAGGCTTGTCAAATAAAGAAATTGGACAAAACCGGCATATTTAAGCACTAGCAAAGAGTTTGTGTTGGTGATTTTGATCACTTGGTCATTTAAGTGTATTCGGGTTTTCAAGTTAAAATTGGTTTTGAACTCATAAGAATATAATGTGAGTCGGGAATACGGAGTGTATGCTCATGTAATCGTATATCGAGTTATTCATGTTATAATGGATAAGGAAATAACGAGTTTATTGCATTTTTATGTCCACTCGTTATTTGTGTTGAGAATTTTTACTCGATTTTGCTAAATCTTGTATTTAGTGTTTTCGCGAAAATAGAACAAGGAACATTACGTCCCCGATCGGGGTGGCCTAGCCCCGACCGGGGTTGGGTGTTTAATGATCCTTCATTGTTTAAGGCGTGGTTGTTTGCTGCGTCCCCGATACGGGTTGTGTTCCTATTACTGTCCGATTTATTTCGCGCGCGTTTATATGTTGTTGATTGGATTTCACATGAAATCCAATTACGGTTGTTTTAGGTTATTTCCCATGTACTTATCCATTAATATTATTATATACTCCTTGCTATTCACAATAACATTCCCTTTTTCTATTTTCATCTATTCACAATACCTTCCCCTATTCTTTTTTGGTAAACTTTTATACTTAATTTAATCACATTACCCCACAACAATACCCTACAATACTCATACTTTATCTTATTTTAATCACCTTACCCCACAACAATAATTATTTTAATCACTTCACCCCACAATAATACCCCACAATACATTCCCTCTCTCTCTCCAATCACCTCACCCCACTACAATATTTTACCTTATTTAATTACACACCCTTAATTTTTGGCCCATTCTTGCATGGGGAAAGTTATCCCGAATAGGAGGGAGTATATTCTTTATTTACAAAGTATGTATTTCTCACTTGATATTTTCAATTTTTGTATCACATTAATAAAAGATAAAAATTCTCATTGTTAATATATCTTTGTTCTTGCCTTAGACAAAGAAAAATCGTCTTATCCTACGAAAATTTCGTGATACCCAAAGGCTTGTAGGGTCGAAATACTCTAAGGAAAGTGTGCTATTACACGATTCAATTGGGTTGATAAATACCGTCTTATATTTGTATTCATTTCCGTTGTTTGTAGCCTTGTAATTTCAGTTTTATTGTAATATTTGTGTACCAAATATACAACAGTTTGCTCCATCTATATAAATGGGGTGCAATTTAGTCCGTTTAAAATTTTTAATAGATATGTCTGTCTTAAGAGGGGAGTTGAGGTGGTGTGGGAATATAAACAGGGAGATTTAGTTCCCAATCTTGCATTAACACTCAGTGTTAATCAGGTGTTCAATAAAATCAAACATAAACGATGATGACGCCATAATATGGATCAAATAAAACAAAGAGCAATCAAGACCAGATAAATATGAGAAAACGGATTATGCATCGGATATACTACCTCATCCCTTTTTTAGTTTTTGAGTTTAGTTGTATTTTTTCCGAGTATTTTAAAATTTATAAGTTATATAATAATTTTGTAATGACAACACTCAAAATTAGTTGAATTTATAAGCTAAGTATAGTCTTTGAGCAATGTTGATATTTCTTTAGCTTAATGTTAAAGTAAACGAGCTCAAAAACATTTTACTAAAAACTAAAATTCTTTAAAATAAAACTCAAGAAATTCATCATAAAACTCATAAAGTAAATTATCAGATATACTATCTCTGATTTATAATTTATAAACTTATCAATGTTTGTTATAATGCCTTCAAGAGAAAATATTCAAAGGACTATTTTTATTTTTGGCGTCAAATAAGGTGCAACCGTGTAAGAGGGGTTTGTTACGATTGCTCCGTCTTAACCACTATACTAAAACCTTTACGTTATTCAAATGGCTATATAAAACTATGAAAACTTACACTAAAATAATTAAAATTGGAAGTACATGGGTGAAAAAAGAAGATTTGCGGATGTCATAAGATTCTCAGTTTCTCATCCACTAAAAAACCACCCTTGTTATATAAAACCTGAAGCACAGACCAAACCTAAAATACGGAACAAACACACCATTGAGAATGGATGAGAAATTGGAAGTTCATAGTTTAGAGGAGAGAAAAAGAGGATCATAGACTCATAGCCGTTTTCATAATGGGCAATCCTGCACAAATCATGGTAGGGAGATTTGCTGAATGTTTCGAGTAACGGACCGCAGTAATACTTGGGCCAAACTTCCCTAACCCTTTTTCTTATGGCCTCATTTCATGGGCTAGACGGCTCAATTGGGAGTCGTAATGGGTTGGGTTGAAAGCTCGGGTCACGTTTGGGTAAGGCCGGATCCATTAGCGTCAAAATCGCTCTTGTAAGTTGTGGCTTCCTTAAAACCAAAAAAAATTGCTATAATTATTTTTAATTCTTAGAGTATGACTTGGCACATACTTACTCCGTATTTTTTAACAATAAACTGATATTATTACTTTCGGGATAAAAAAATCATTAATGTAAATTTGAGGATAAAATAATTAATTTTGTGGCGGAAAAAGAATATTATCATTAAAATACATATCTTATGACTTTAATCAATCCTCTTGATTAGCTTTTCAATTCATTTTTTTTTCTCATATCACAATACACTTGGGTAAAATATGAAAAATTGACGAGGTGTTAATTTTTTAAATTGATACATACTAATACACTAGTATATATTATTCCACTAATTTTATATTATACTCTACAATATATTTGTATATACCGTATCCTTATCATAAAATCACATTGCATAATTTTAAAAGTGTCACCGTTATACATGTTTTTAAGACCCTTTTTTAAAATATGTTAGCGAGTTGCAAGTTGCAAGTAAGTGTAACACCTTGTAAACTAAAGAGAAGAAAGCTAGAGGACATATGACATGATAGAAGAAATAGTTTCGGTCCAAAAAGGTAGTTCAAATAGTAGAAAAGAAAGGCCTCTCAATTAATTAAAAGGTATTTGGAAGTTTGTTTAATTATTTTTTTGGTTCAGACTATCCATTTTAGTTCAGATTCGATACGGGTAGAATCACTGGGGTGGTTAAACTTTTTCTCAACAGTTTTAACATTGTTGCATACCTAAGGCTCGAACCTGAAACTTCTCGTTAAGTTAAAACAATCTCTTACCAGTTGATCCAAGTGCCTATGAATAAAATTATTTGATCATTAATGTCGACTTAGCAAGGCTGGTTTTTTGTATCGACAAAGTGGTGAAGAGACTCGTACAAAATACCAAAATTGATGTAACCTGCTAGTAGTAGCTACACACATGCTACATCATTCTTGGCAAAGTTGTGACTGTTGCCGTTTGCATTGCATTGCATTGTATCATTGCCAGGAGTGGATGAGAAACTCCGAAGTAAGTATTGTGATATATATTTTACACATATTTTATTATTAGTTTGAGTTATAGTTTGGTTGTAACTAGGAATAGGAAACATATATTTTACAATAGTAAGCGCTAAATAAAGGGTGATCATAACGTCATTAAAAAATATAATATTGTTTTTATGATTTAATTAGATAAACCGATTAATTAATACAAACCTAAAATGAGTAGCATATGCGTTTTTTCTCTTGACGTTATCTTTTCCAAAATAAATTTAACAGACTATGTTTTATACATAATGAACGCTAGTTCACTTAGGGATGTTTGGTTCAAAATGAAGGAATGAAATGGAATGCCCTACTATTAATGAACACAAATTCTCATTTGTGACGGACACTATCCGTCGCAAGCTTAAGACGGATACCATATTCTCTCACAAAATACTCATCAAGGGTGAATGGAGAAGCACATGGGGGGTGCCCACCTTGTCCCCTCTACCCATTTCCTCTCACGAAATACCCGTCGCAAGATCCGATCCGTCGCAAGCAAGACCTACTGATTAATGAATTCTAACTCTCATACTTGTTTTATATTGTTAGGCTGGATCTTGGAAGTTGGAATATAATCAAATGTTAAATATTATAGAATAAAGTTTAAATTTTGGTGTAAAAAGGTTGAATATGATATTGAAAGAGGTTGGATGAAGTTAGAATCCTACCAAAATTATTGTATGGTATTGTACCAAGTTAATTGGTTAACAATTTGATTGTCAAACATAGTTAATTGGTTGGGTTAGTCAATTCAATGTAATTTTACATTCTACATGGATTATCTTTTGAAACAAACTACTAAAATTATTGTGTCATGTTTTTGTTTATATTGTGCAAAACTTTGGTTTACTATTGCAAATGACAAAAAAATTCATTTGTAGTAGTGAAATTCGAGTGTTTGTCTATTTCTTCGGTAAAAGTGGACTAGTAATGAGGATACTCATTGTATCACCTATTATGAGTCATTAGATTACTCAATTTGGGTATGTATCAATATGCGCCCTGAAACGATTGTTGATATTGTTGCTACCGATTTTATGTCGGCCTCCTCAAATCTCAACTGATAATATAAAAATGAAAAAGTTATTCTAGGAGTTGTAATTAAAAGTGACACTGAATTTCTAACCCAGCCTCATACATCATAACCAATCATGTATAATCCAAATATTAAAATAAACCAGGGATATAACGCTCAATATCGAATCCTTTTAGCGTTAAAATTACCCCAATAATTTTTTTTTGTTTTTAGGTTTTAGAACGAGTTAAAACGCATAATATCACAAATTCGATTGAGATATGTTATACCATGCAAAGTTAGGTTGAATGTAGTCATGTAGATGATATAAAAGCCGAACGACCTTGTAAATCAAGGTTGAATTTGGACCTAAGTATGATTCATAGATTTGGATCCATTTATACTCAAGTTACGATTTCGCTTATAATCACCCTAGATCTTTGTGCTAAAACTTCAAATATGTAGGAAGATTCTTGAATAATCATCCACTTCACAAATGTGGAATACATTCGTCGTGACACTCTCTCGATCTCTTTTCCGATCATTTGTTCGCGGGATATCTTCACCGTGCTACTTTTTCTGTCCCGCTCATTTATTTAACATTGATTAAAATACTCCTTATTGAAAAATGATTAAAACGATGAGTAATATTAATGTGTTCTGATGGCATTTCACCACCGCACTCGCCATTAAGGAAAATTAAGATCCTTGCCAAATGCTTATCTCGTTTTGTACTCCATTAGTTTTTAACGGTTAAGATTTGGTTTGGTATCTTTATATCGAAACCTTTGTTAACCTAAGCATCTCTAAAGGTATAGAATGAACCTTTTGTTAGCCTAAGCATCTTTAAACCTTTGTCTCGGACCGGTTTGGCTAAGAAGGGTAATTAGTAGACCGACCGAAGACCGGTCATCACATCATTCTGAATCTGAAGACCAAACCAGAATGTATCCGGTCTCAACCAAAACGGACGGACCGGGCTGGTGCGAATTGTCGGACCGAGGCATCTACTTTATATAAAAACATAAATATTTAAAATGTTCCTATTGGTTGATGAATTTAAGGAATAAAGAAGCAATTGGTCCCACCCACTCTCCTTCCTACTAATTAATTACTCTATCTCATCCCCACCTCTATTATGCTAATTTATTACTCTTTCTATACAAATCTATTTTTTAAAAAAACAATTTGATTTAAATATATGAATAAAGCTGATTTATAAATGAAAAAAAACTTGAATTTGAATAATTTACGATATATGTCTAAGGAAAAAAATTTCACACTACAAATTCCAAAAAAATACTTTAGAAATCATAAAATTTTTATAAGATTTAAAGAAATTAGGAAAACAAAACTTAGTCATACAGATTTATAGTTAATCAAAAACCAAAATTTAGTCATACAATTTATCTTGCGACACAAAAGCTTATGTTTACTAAATTAGGTCAAATATGCTTTTAATCAACATGAGAATATGTTTTATGTCTGGTTAGGGAAATTACGGAGTATTTATCAGCGTAACGTTTGAATAAAACTCATTTATATAATAATAATTCAACAATAACGCTTATAATTAAAATCTTTGCATTTTTTACATGAATTTAAAACTAGTTATACTAACGAAGTAACGAGTAACGACCCCTATGTTTGGTCAAATAATTTGAGAATGAATAGAACCATGAAATATGATATACCCCACTAAGCACCATTATGAGTGTACGTTACTTTCTTCCCAAAAAAATGCAAAACGCCAATTCAAAATTCTTAAAAATTCAAGATGAAGTGAAACAAGACAGCTAACAAAGCTGTGACCAACCCCCCCTTTTCTCTCCTATGATACCCCTTTTCACCCTTTTTTTAATGTAAATCTCTCAGATCCAATAATCCACCCTAATTTACTAACATTTTTATATTTAATATTTAATATTAACCAAACTTAGGTAGACACTTCCATCTATACTATAGTTTTGCACCTAATTACTATCATGAGATCCTCAATTTCCATCATCATTTTTCAAAATTAACCATATAATCGATACCCGAAATTTTACCTTTTTTAGCGTTAAGAACCCGAACTTGTATGAATAGTTGAATACTCTTTTAGTAAATATTTTTGCTAGTAAAGTTGACTCATTTTAGCCCAACAACAACAACCAAGTGCATAACATGAGTGCACCTCTATACCACATAACACATACTATATGTACATGTTATATTATGAACTAGTACTAGTACTAGTTATGATAGTAAGACATAATGTTGTGTAGGAGGAACTCTAGTGTTGATGTCGGGGGTTCGATTCCTGTTTACCTTAATGTCTACGATATCACACCCATCAATGGTTACGCGTATTGGTTTGGTTTAGGAGTCTACCACTCTGGAGTTCAAGGTAACACACAATATTAATAACCCGCGATATAAAATAAGGAAACAAATAAAAAAATCGAAGTTTTATAATTTTTTGTTTTTTTTTTGTTTTGTCAGTTCATGGAGTAGAGTATGCATTCGGAGCGCACGAGTACCCGAGCACCGGGATTTTCGAAGGGGAGCCGAAACAATGCCAAGGATTTATGTTCAGGAAAGCGATATTGGTAGGATGGACAGAGTTAACTGTAGAAGAAGTGAAGAAAGTTATGGAAGAACTAGCAAATGTATACAGAGGAAATGCTTATAATCTGATTACCAAAAACTGTAACCATTTCTGCAATGATGCTTGCATTAGACTTTCTGATAATCCAATTCCCAATTGGGTAAATCGTCTCGCAAGAATAGGTAAGTTTAGTTGATATTTAGTCGATGCAATTCTTGATGCAATTTTTGTGACGGGTATCTAAAAGCTGTTTATTTGTGTTTTTCTGCCTAGGGCGAGATTTCATACATTTGAGTATTTGACCCCTTTGTCTTGCTATAGTCTGGACTCGAGACTCGGGAACATTTGAGACACTGGGGTTATGTTGTCGTCGTAATTATCAATTTATCACACACTAACTTTGTTATTTAGTGGGATTTTGAACCTGATACTCAAATTTTGTAATTTTTTTTGCAGGGTTTCTATGCAATTGTGTGATTCCAGCAAGTGTAACGATGGCGAGAATCGGGCATCAGAGAAAAGAACAGAAGATAATAGAAGGCAAGAAAGTAAAGAGCAATACTTCAAAGGGGTTGTTAACAACATCATCCAATTCATCGTCTTCGCCTTCGTCTTCTTTATCACCTTCTGATAATAGGACTACTTCTGCAAGTAAGTGTACACAAAAAAAGAAATTTGTAACTCCATCTTCACCTTTGATATTGGGTTCTCCTAGTATTAGCAGCTCCTAAAATTTGCAGATAAAAAGATCCCATTTTTCTGTTTTTTTTTTTGTTGGGATTCAAGAATATTCTGTCACTTGTGATCAAAAAATGCATATAATTGTTTTTGTTATTTGGAATTTTGATGTTGAAGGGCTTGTTTGTTTGTATAGATCTAATATTCAGCTCAAATCATTTAACTCTTGTAAAGAGGTGACCGAAGTTCAACTTCCTATCACTAGTGTCGATATTAAAAGGTCGAGTTAACTTTTGTAAGCTCTAGTCGAGTCTAAATTGTTGAACTAAATACAATGATCTCAGATGGCAACTATGTCGTATAACTTATCTCGTCTGCTCTAATCCAGTCTTGAATGTGTAGAACTAAATACATTGAGCTGAGATGGGAAAAGATAGTCCACATTTATAAAGCCTGGTGTTTAGAGTAGACTGATCATGGCAACATTGTAGTGTATCTCGGTTTTAATCTTCATCTCGGTTCAGCGACCAATTTCAGTTCAGTTTGGTTCAATTTAGTTCAGCTCTCATTCGGCTAAGTCTTGTAAGTTCAGTTCAGTTCAGTTCAAAGAGTTGCGGTCCAATAAAAGGAGGGATTATTATTCTACACTTTTAGCCTCCCAAGTTAGATTAGTAACATGAATTTAATAAGAAGTGTATAAAAGTATAATTAGACAGGAATCTTGAAAAGAGGAAGGGAATGGTGGAGAAGGGGGGCCCAACCCAAGTAGCTCACCTAACAAGAAAAGAGAAAGGAGTATAATTCAGGAGCTATGATCATGGTATTGAGCACAATTGTAGTAATTGACACATATTTTAAGAAGTATGTTGGTAAAAAGAAGAGAAAATGGGGACCAAAGTATACTTAGATTTTACTAACTGTCTCTTGCTACTATACCAATCTCATGAAATTGACCTCACCTTGATTTTGCAAGATGAAATTTCATTTTCAAACATTAAATTCAATTAGAACACTTGCTGCTATTTTGATGATCACAGATTCTCGTTTGTGACGGGTCAAATAGTACTTATATGGGTGAAAAGATATGTCGTTTGTGATTTCGTAGACTTGTTTTATCTATCCAACTGGGAGATGTTTGAACCGTCAGAAGTTTGTGACGGAGGAGAGTTACGGTTAGATGATAACAAGATTGCATTCATTGTTGATCAATGTTAACAGTTTTGGACTTAAGATCTTTGTTAATTGTTGTTGACAACAAGTCAATAGGTGAATTATGAGGAGATTTCAATGGAGATATGGGGTAGGTGAATGAATGACAATCTCATCCATATATGCTAAATATTATATCCAATTTTAAAAAATGATGAAAAATTTGAAATATATGGAATGGAAAGCGGATGACAGATGAATGGTTGATTGTGTGAAGCTTCATCCGGCCTATTTTTCGTCCATCGCCTGATTGTCGGTCTTTCTAAAAAGATTACATGCACATTTTATGAATTACTCCGTAAATAATTACGAAGCCTAAAATTAGTTCAAATTATACTTTTTGATGGAATAAGTACTTGAACTTTAAAACATATTGAATTAATTATCCAATTCATCAGTTCAATTCGCAATTGCTTGGTCAGAAATGAGTTGGATGTAATTTTTGAGATGGTCAGAAAATGTAAAACTTTGTGAAACTTCCCTCAATCCAAAGCCTAGTTAGTGACAGAAACACCGTAATTTGTGCCTTTTGTAAACGGAATTATAAACATCAGCAAATCTCGCTTGTGACCTCTCACACTTCTCTCTCCCACTTGCCATTACTGTAATCGGCATGAGAGGTCACAAGCTTGTAACTTGTAAGCATCATAAATTAGAATTTGTGTATAAACATAGTCAAATGAAACAGTTCATGTAAGAAGTATTGCTCTCATGAGATACTACAGATGATCTTGTACAAGTATGCTGTATGTGTCAAACTAAGAAGTATTGCTCTCATGAGTTGGAATAGAGTCGGAAATGTTAATTATAAAGAGACGATTCTATTATTTATCTAGTTCAGATGATTTAAATCAATCGTACGTACAGGAGAAATATGAGTCGTTCTGACTACGGACAACAACAATGTTCCGGGTTTAGCTTTGACCGGTCATCATCCGTTTACCAAATTGTCCAGGATGAAAGGCCTTGGTTGAAGTTGCTCAAGTCTTGAAGAACCTGACGGTGTCATCATGAAGTATTAGTATCAAAACAGTTTCATCGAATATCGATTTGTAAGGTAGTCTTAGTTGGTTGTGCAGTTTCATCACACCAATTCTCAGATGATCCAGCATAAGGATGTATGCACACATAAACTGATAAGATAATTCAACAAGACAGCTACGCTGGAAACAAGTGAAGTTACAGGCACTATTCATGATGCTGTACTTGTTATTTCAATGTGGAAATACAAGTCGAGTCACAAACAGGAAGGATTATGCCTTTTTCCGCGATTCTGAGTCCTCTTAGTAAGAGGCTCCATTTTCAGTTTGATGTCCCAGGACATATTTTCAGTTCCGGCTCCCGGATTCCACTAGATTTACATGATTGCAACAAATTGTAGCAGTTACGACTTATGAAGTTACGAGTACTATCTAGGTGTTAAATGGGCCAATATTAAACCTTCATACCAAAAGGGACTGAATTTCATACCGGGTTGGGAATATTTGGAATTTCAAGGGGTCTCACACTTGCGAGTTGCGATTTAACAATTTGTCATTGGAAGAAAACTATTACGGAGTATAATGTTTGGCTTAACTTCTACGAAGTTATCACTTAAAAAACTTGGCCAAACAACACTATTATAGTAACGACTTATGTTGGCGGAGAAGTCAAACCTTAGGCCTTTCCGTAAGAAACATGGGCCGAAATACAATATATTGTGGACATAAAATGGACATGTTATTGTATGGGTTATTTACGTCTTAAAAGTATGGATAAGGGAAGACTGAAGAAGGGTTATCACCCCTTAATATAAAAGCTGAGTTTTTTCCAGCCTTCTTATTGGCTGGAAAAAACTCACTTTTCCTCCCCTTTTTCTAGGCAGTGGGACCCACACGATTTCAATAATATTTATTTACCCTCTCTCTTACCTATACCAATTATCCTACTTTCATTAAGTATATATATAATATAATTATATAATATGATAATATATTAGTATATAATATGACTTATGACTTATATAATAATAATAATTAAGTACATCAATTTAATATAGACACTAAAAAAAAAAGACATTAAGATAATAAAAATAAATGTTAAGTATTCAGTAATTTGAATAAATACAGTTTACTTCCAATAAAACAAAAAAATAACAGGGAAAAAGAAAATAATTTGATCATAAATTTATAATCGCCAATTATTTATTTAAAATAAAAATTTATCATAAGAATTAGTAAAACAAAAAGACTGAATGAAAAATAGAAATAAATTATTAATATTAAAAATATGAATATAAGATACGTAAAAAAAATGCTTAAAAGATAGAAATTGATCAAAAATAAAAATATGTGTAGAAAAAAATTCATGGATAGCAGCTATCAACATTAATAAAAATTAATAAAAATGAATATAATATCATCAAACATCAAAATTAGATGGGGTACGTAAACTTTGTCCTACTCCGTATAAGTGTATAACCCATTAAGACGCCAAAAACTATAAAGTTTTTGCAATCTTAAGACGCCAAAAAATTAAAAAATGCATATATGAACCGAAAAAGTTAATGAAGGATACAAATCGAAGTAATAAAAATCAGATGTGTTTGGCTGAAATTAGTACAACAAACTCAACTGATTAATATTAAATATAAACTATAAAGAAGATAAGGAATGAACTACGTTTCTAAGCTTTTAGCTGAATAGCATTCTTTGGATCGTACTCCGTATTTCTAACATGGAATAAGGGAACCGACCTAATACACAAACTAATGAAAATATTATAATGGAATTTAAATGTAAATGGCCACCCATATATGTGTAATCTTTATAAATGGGTATTTTTTTTATGTGATTCTACACCAATTACTTCCACGTTTAGCATACTTAATACACGTTTTTTAATTTTAAACTATTTAGTTTATATCTCTAATAATAATGCATGCAATTATGATAATACGACCCGTGCATTTTATGCACGGGTTTAAAACTAGTGGTCCTTCAGATAAGAGTTTATCAAGTGTGGACCGGGCCGTCTGGCCCATCCTACTTGGCCTGCTAATATTACTGGGCTAATATGGACTCAGAGAAATGTTCATGAGTAGGCCCGCTAATTTTTTTTTTGTTTCACTACTTTTATTTACATGCTAACTTTAATAATATAAAATTAATTGTAGATTACAATAAACTAAAAGTAAATTGATAAACATAACTAAAATAAGGATCCTATTTAATAAACAACACTAACATAATCCATAATTCGTAATCAGTATTAAAATATTAACTTTTATCTACGAATAGTACCAAGTCGCATTCTTACGCATGTTTTTTTCCAACTTTGTAGGTGTTTTCATCTAAGAGAGGAGTTTGGAAGTGGGTGAGTTAAGATTTGTACTTGAGTGATGGCGTCTAGATAAAAGTAAATATTTTGGTACTAATCACGATTTATTGATTATGTTGGTAAAGTTTATAAAATACATTCCTTAGTCCAATGGTAAGCTTACCAATGTAACATTACATTTTAAGTTAGGTTATTTTTGAGATACCAATTCATTCCAATGGTTTAGCTTAAATTTTAACTAGCTTGGATAAATCAAACTAATTTCTGTTGGATGTATTTTTGCGATAGGGTCATTTACGCTACTAGTTTAATGAAACTAGGTGCTTGATTTAAACTATCCTACATGGACTTGTCGAATGTTTTAGCCACTAGCTTACTATTTCTTAAAATTGCAAGCAAGTTCCTAAACCAAACCATTCTTGCTCCTATATTGGTATTGTTTATCAATTGACTCATAAACAACTATTTTTTATTGTAAATTTAAGCGAAACAAAGTCGAGCAAAAAAAAATGTTCCTAGACCTACTTTATTCTTGATAGTCGGTTAGTTTTGTTTAGGTTATTAACTGTTTTTTTTGTTTTAACTCTGAGTTCTCGAGTCACGAGTAGGCCCGCCTATTTTGATGGCTTGGACAATCAAACTAGGTCTGCTATAATAGACACGGGTAATATATATAATTAGACTCGTACAAATTTTTCAAGTATAGGCCCATCTATGTCCGGCCCTAGCCCACTAATGACCATCTCTACCTCAGATTCATGACGTATGTCAGTATGTGTGTCTACTAAATACCTAATTTCGAAGAGCGGCGGCCCTTCAGCCGGTCTGTCCCAACTTTTTGTTATGGATTAAGGTACACTTTCGTATGTATTGTTTACCGAATAATTTTGTATGAAATTTACGGCTTTTAGTGGGTTTAAATCTAACCCTTCTCTTTTTCTGAATCAACATCAATTTACTTGGTTTTTTTAGTTTTAATTTAGAGTAAATTAATTATAACTCCCTTGTATGTTTTACTTTTCTAATTACTCCCTTATAAGATTTTTTTATTAAATTACTCCCAGATTTTTTACTCCGACCATATCTTGCTACCATTTTTGTTTTCAGGCGAAAAAAAAGAGAAATGGACATAACTGCCATTCATTTAACTTATCCCCTTTGTCAATACTTACTCTCATTCATTTTCATTTAGACTCTTTCCTCCCATTTTCATTTAGACTCTTTCCTCCCATTTTCATTTACTCTTTATTACCCTCATTTTACTGAAAATCCCAAATCAAAACTTAATTCCTAACCCTAATTCGTAACCCAAATCAATCTTCTTTACCTTAATCCCATAAATTAGTAACTCTACCAGAAATGTCAATTTCAGATTTCAACAATCTCTTCTCCAACATGAGTTTGTTGATAACATTTTTTTGCCACTCCATTTGAGTACGATCATGTCAGCGAAACCAGTCACAACCAACAGAACCAGTCCTTATGTTTGAGAATTTACACTTCTCAAACCTTCTTCTGGGGTTGCCAGCCGTCCACGAGGTTAGCACAGCTACCGGAACACCACATAAATATTTTATGGGGTGTTGGCTTGTCGTATGGTAGCTACTTTCTCTTGAATAATTAAAAGATACAAAAAAAAAATCCAAATCAGTAAGAACCCTCTCAATAACCCTAACTTCAAATTCAATTGAATCCAATTTTAATTTTAATAAAAATAAATGATAACAAAAAAAAACAGAAAAACTAACCTTGAATTAGACTTTCCAGATTTAATTTGTATACTTAATTTAGCTAGAGAGTACTAATTAGAGAAAGATCTAATAGTGGAGGTTAATTTTGATGAAGATAGAGTGAAATGATAACACAATTGATGAAGATGAAGAGACGGAAAGTCATATAACATAAAGTGAAGGGCATTTTCGTCATGAAATAAGGGAAATGGAGGGAAAATTCAAATATTGACGGATTTGCTCACTAGAATTGGGAAATGGTAGCAAAATATGTCCGGAGTAAAAAATATGGGAGTAATTTAATAAAAAAAATCTTATATGTGAGTAATTTTAGAAAAGTAAAACATATAAGGGAGTTATAATTAATTTACTCTTTAATTTATCACATCTTTAAGCTCGTTAGCGTAGTCATGTACAAAAAAAACAACTTTTTTATTAGATTTTAATTAAACTCGTAGATTGAAACCGACAAGTAGTCACATTATTTACTCCTTGTGGTGATGTTATTGTTGCTCTTAATATTATCACAAATTCTCATTTGTGACGGACCGACCCGTCGCAAGCTTGCGACGGGTCAATTCTCTCTCACAAAATGCAAGTGCGGGTGCAAGTGGGTGAGAAATGGAGCCCCCCACTTGCAACTTTGTGAGAGGGAATTGACCCGTCGCAAGCTTGCGACGGGTCGGTCCGTCGCAAACAAGACTTGCTGTAATATTATAAGACCAAAACTCAAAGTAACATACATTTCATCGCAAATTCTCATTTGTGACGGGCATTTTTCGTCACAAGCTTGTGACGGAGCAAATGTGACCATTTTTATGGAAAATGTAACCATTATATGACTGATAATATTTTATGAATGATTACTTTTTATCATAAAATGATCACATTTAATCCGTCACAAACTTGTGACCGTCACCAGAGAGACCAACTGACATTTCATAGCATGGTATGAAGAGTGAAGGTTGTCCTTGGAGCATGAAAAGGTGTAGGAGTAGGAACAATGATATATCACGTAGCATGCGCAATCCTGAATTAGCCGTTGAACAAATGGAAAAAGGCCAGGAAATAAAATCCACCAAAGTAGTTTGAGTTGGCTAGCAATAGAATGATAGATATACAAGTGTTGTGCTGTAAATGATTGGTATGAAAACTATAGGTACTGCATGATTAGTACGTTGGTCCACATTTAACACAATACGTACTACTTTTGAACGTTTACATGAGTTTCTTCATTGGTGATAAGGTTATGATCGTTACTTTATTTTTACATGCATCATATATTGTTGAGTAAATCTCAAGAAAAGAATATATTAGATCCTTTTAGAAAGCATGCTCCGGCAGTAGATATTTCAAAATATTAGAGATAATTAATTACTAGGAAATCTATGTTCTAATCAACATGCATGATGTGTTGCTTTAGTAATTTATTAATAATAATGTACGAGAATAAT
This sequence comes from Heliosperma pusillum, assembly GCA_022085475.1. NCBI lineage: Eukaryota > Viridiplantae > Streptophyta > Magnoliopsida > Caryophyllales > Caryophyllaceae > Heliosperma > Heliosperma pusillum. The sequence continues at coordinate 10,590 of JAIUZE010008060.1, read as the reverse complement.
AAAATTAGGAATATGATAGAGCTGATAGATGAACCATCTCAACCAAAACCTTAACGTGATGGTTGAGGTCCATATATTATAGTTATATTCTATTATGCTCCCTCACTCGAATGCCCGTTGGGCTTGAAGAGTGGTTGATTAGTGCACAGGCCCCCCATACCATGTGCGAGTTTTTTTCCACTTGGTGAGTTTGTGAGATATTGGGGGCTGCCGGGATTTGAACACGTGACCTTCGGTCACTCTGGCTCTGATACCATGATATATGGACCTCAACCATCACCTTAAGGTTTTGGTTGAGATGTTTCATCTATCAAGAGCGTTATTGGATAGTAATAATCTATGTTAAGTTTTATTCGGTAGTCATTACGACTTTAGTCATATATTAATAATATATAATGGTTTACTAATGTGAGAATAAAACTTTATTTGTGAATATTTTGTTGTGTGGTGGTATCATTGATTTTGGTGTTATTAAGTTTGTGGTACACATACACACTTTTTTTTATAAATAAAATAACTAAATTTTGATGAAATATAAGGAGGATAGTGTTGAGTTTATTGATCCAATACTCAAGAGGGGGAGGGGGTGAATTAGGTACCTTTAAAAGTTTTAACACACAACTCGTAACTTATCTATTCTGAATCAGCACTCAGGCAGATTAAACAGTTCAGCAAACTGTTTAAACAATGGATATTGTGCAGTACTGATTCGAACAGATTTGTGAATGAAATGAAATGCAAGAAAACAAAATAACGATTAAACAACCATAAGTACGCAGCGGTTTTTAAGTGGTTCGACCTACTCTCTAAAGGTCTACGTCCACTATCTCTCTTATTAATATCTTCCTTATAAATCAACCCGATTACAAAGAAGACCCCCACAATCAACCCGATTGTGCGACTCGAGTACAACCCCGTACCCCAATAAATCTGTCACTCACAAATATGAAAATTACAACTTTTATTGTCTCCTTATATGGTTCACAAGTTTGAACAATGGAGAACAATATTTGCCTAGAGATGAAAATGAATAAGCACTTGAAAATAGTTCAATCTAGGCACAACCTTTTTTAAAAGTGAAAATAATTTTTTTTCAAAATAATTTTCTCAATTATAATATGCATATGAGTTTGAAGTGTATGCTCTCAAAAGGTTAATTATTTCTGAAAAATCTCATGCATATTTATTGAAGAGAATGTCAAGCTATGGACTCTCCAAAAATAAATAAAAGATAAAATATTCAAAAGATATGGCAATATTTTTTATCCTTATTTTATCTTAAACTCCTTTTAAAATAACAACTTATTCTACTAAGATATTCTTCTTGTTGCTCAAGTATATCTTAGGAAGAATATCAATCAGAATAAGACGTTCAAAATTGGTTAGATTAGAAAAGGATCTTTGCATGAAGATTCCGAAAACAATTCCATTGTGCCTTATGAACTTGCTCTGAATTGAACAGTCCCTGGTACTGTTTAATTCAGACGAATCAAGCAGAACTTAAACTTTTCACCTTTACATTTAGCTAAACATCAATGACGGACATGATCGATGCTTCAAGGTTCTTCCATCTCAAATGTCGATCCTTGTAAGCCTGTTACAACTCATATCTCGCAAACACACATTAATCAAGGGGGCAAAATAATATATTAAGGACTTGTCATCATCAACAAATGTGGTTCAACAGATAGCAAGTGCATAAGGCTTGTATGTAGTTGAATAGGTTGAATTGAATTACATGGATCTATGGTTTGGTATTTATAATGCCTTAGAACATAACCCTAATTATGGATTCGGAATATTTTAACTTGTTGCATAAGATAATAATATATTTTCTATATGGTGTTATTAGGTTAAGACGTTAAGTGGTAAAAACTCATATTTTTCTTTAAGATGCAAGATCCGGTGAGTCCACCTAAATATTTGAGTCTGTGAGTTCAGCTATACAATATTACAGATTACATGAAACAATATAATTAGTGTGAAAAAAAGTTATGATATTGTATCATGAACTCAGGCGGACTCAAAAAGATAGGGTGTACTCAAATGATCATAATTCTTTCTTTAATAAGATAACTAAATATAAATAAATCTATCAAGAAGTTAATGTATCACAGATTCAAATTTGTCAAAAATTAGGAAAGTACTTCATGTAATCGAAACCGTATTGATTGTCCACATTAGAGTAATCTCACTCGCCAATAATCTCTCCATGCCCTTCTCTAGTTCTCTTCCTCCCGGTGTACTCCCTATATCCCGGTCATTTGTTTACCCTTTTCAGTCGGGTATCTCATTCATTTGTTCACCTTCCTATATTAGAAAAGTTTTTATAAATAATTTGATCACTCAATACAAATTATTATCCACTTGTCATCCATTAAGTACAACCACAAATAATCACCTATTATTTTCTTAGCCTTTTAGTCAGCACAAATTCTCATTTGTGACGGACCGGTGCGACTTGCGACGGGTCAAATCCCCTCACAAAGAGCAAGTGGGAGGCAAGTAGGGTGTAAATGGAGTGAGGTGTATCCTGCCAATTATTGAATATTGATACTATAATGTTACATATAAATAAATATCCTGGGAAATTTACATGTGGGGTTGAAAATGTAGGTAATAAGCAGGAATCCATGTGACATGATGCAACAAATCATCAAGCTATACTCTAAGTTCATTGAACCAACCTTACATATTATTATTGTTGCTTTCTACTCAATTTCTCTAAATTAAGGAGCACATGGGATTGACCTATCTAGTTCACAATAAATATTTGTAGTAGATCCATCAAATCGATCAAAGTCTCCCAACTTCCCACATCATGCACATATATAATTATGTTTAATATAATCTCATCTAAATACATGCAAAATTTGGTATTTTGTCGTTTAATTAAAACAACGCAAATTCTCATTGAAAAATGATACTATCCGTTACAAGTTGAAAACGGAAAGTACTCCTTTTACAAACTGTAAGTGGGAAGGCGCTCTATTTACCCTACCACTTACATAGTAAGAGAGACACTATCGTTTTCAGCTTGTGACGGATAATATCGGTTTTCAGTTCTTGAAACAAATCGGTAGAGTGTTTATATTATTGAGTCAACAATAGCAGCATCAGGTCGTCCTAGAAAGAACATGCATGAAACATCAATCCAATTTAGATAAAAAAGAGATAAAGAAAGAGTAGGATGCATCATATTCATGGGACAATAATAATGAAGATTAACATACTATTTTTGTTTTCATATAACTAATTGTCATATGGTTGGTTTCCTCATTTCACTAGTATCTGATGTCAACCATGGACTATTGTCTTTACATAATTACTAATTTCACATAGAAATTTTTGCACATCAATCCTAAAGAGTAAAGAGTACTCCCTCGGTCATTTATTTAGCTTGATATACAGTTAAAACTCTATAAATTAATAATATTAAAATCGGAGAAATTTATTAATTTAGAGAGTTATTAATTTATCGATAAATTAATAATTATTAATTTAAAGAGTTTTTGAATGCAATAGAGTGTAATATATTTAACTCTTCACAACTTTATGATACAATACAACACCTGAGCTATTGGTTGCAATAAGAAAAGTTAGAGATAAGCTCCAAATAGACTTGGACTTTAAAGGAAAACAGATAACTATTGAATCATATTTAATTTCAATAGTGTAATATTTTTTTTTTCAGTTTCTATGAATTATTAATTTATGATTTTCTTGGAACCGAAAATTATAAAGAGATCTCTCAAAAAGTTATTATCTTATCGAGATTTTCAATTTTTTACATTGGCCCAAGTCGGGACCGGACAAATTTATTATTTTAGAGAGTTTATTAATTTACCAAGTATTAATTTAAAGAGTTTATACTGTATAGTAGTTATAATTAATGGATGATAAGTGAGCAAGTGTGTAATTGAATGATCCATTTAATTACCCAAAACTTTTGTAATATAAAAAAGTAAACAAATAAATGAGACATCCTAAAATAAAATAGGTAAACAAATGATCGAGACTAAGGGAGTATAAATCCTCAAAATCAAAATCAAAGAGGTATAAAGACATTATAAATTAAACCCCTCTACGCTATAATAATAGGCGATCTCAAACATTTTCCCTTCAGAATGCACATTCTTTAATTAAGTTCATTCTCTACGCAGGGAAACTATAATTACAATTTATTTCATTAAATTATTACCTTTTCATCAAAATTAATCTTTTTATTAAATTATATTATTTTCACTAAATTCAAAACTATAATATTTTATAAAAATAAACTAAGATTGATATCTATACTATATATTAAATTATGAAACCAAGGGACTTTCATGTAATTAAATAAAGTTATACAAATTAATTATACTGTATAGTTTTTAATCGATAGCGCTGTGTGACAGACCTGATCAAGGGATTTCAATGTAAATATTATATAATTTTGGTTGAAGTATAAATTTAGAAAACACCATAACAGGGTGATTTTCCTTAAAATAAACATGCCCCACTTATGGTATTAATTAGTAACATAAAATATATATTAAATTAAAAATTTATAATTATTTAACTTACACAAAATATTTTTGAAACTATTAAAAGGTAAATAAATCAAGCCGGGTTTCCAAAAGATATAATATTGCATAATTCTTTTAAATTGATTTAACATATATGTAATATATTTATATAAATATATGAGCTTCTTAAAATTGTATGTATACTCAAATTGGATGTTTAATCATCAGCTAATCAAATTATAGTAATCACTCAGTTTAATAGTCAAAGTAACAATATTAGAACCGAGAGTAATGAAAGTAATAGAACAACAACGGAAGTAGTGAAATTTTCAATATTAATGCGGCATTAGTGAAAGTATCAATAATTACGGTGGGAGTAGTGAGAGTAAATAAATTGTGAAAGTATATTTAATTAAAATAAATTTTAATGATAATTAGAGGTAGCCCGGGCGGGGCCGGGCACCAATACTAGTAAACTATATCACAAATTCTTGTTTGTGACGGGCAGTATCCGTCACAAGTTTGCGACGGGTACCACTTACTCTCACAAATGACCCATTTAAGGGAAAAGGGGAAGCACATGGGGGGTGCCCCACATGTTCCCTCTACCCATTTTGTTAGAGGAAAAACCCGTCGCAAGGTCCGACCCGTCACAAGGGAGACCTACTGAAACTATATATTGTTAACTCTTTTATTGATGTTATGGTTATTACTGAATTGACCCATACTCGGTATAAAAAACAAAACTATAAATCGCAGTTATTTATAGGGACAATAAAAAAGAACGAAATTTATAAAATGGAAATAATTAGGTTTATAATATAACATATTTCCTTTAAATACAATTCAACTCATTAGTAAATTCATTTGATTAATTTCAGTTCCAACTTTTGTTTATCAAAGCAAAATATAATGATGAAAAATGTAAGCAATTAATAAGGAATCAACTTTATATAAGTAATTTTATAAAAAAAAATAGAAAATTCTATATACCGTACATGTATTGCAAATATTTATATAACAAGACTAGCAAGGGCTAGTCAAGGTCGATCCACGAGACGGTTTGGATTGGTTATCGGTCTTGATTCTAATCTAGTCTAGTTCGGTCAAAGATGTGGGGTTTGAAAATGACTAAACTAAATAAAATAAAGCGAATAAGACAACTAAATTAAACAAGTGATTAATGAGATCGAAACTGATTAACAAAGATGTTGAGGGATTTACGAGTATCATGCCGAGGATAACGAGTCGATGAATTAGGGTCACATGCAAATTAGAGCGGTCTAGGGATGTGTTGGATCATCTCAAAACCAACACAGAGATAATATATTACCCCACTCTCATGGTCTCAGGTACCCTCGCTCATTCCCAACTAAGCCATCACTCACTCTCGTGATCATGGATTCCAAGTTACCTATTTGGTCCTCTCTTCCCGACCCAAGTCTCATTGCGGAAGGGCACTAATGTAGGGTGTTAGACCTAGATGCCTTCTAGGTACAACCATAAGATAAACAAAACAAGAGATTTAATCCATCCCCAAATTACCCACGAAACTAGTTAAGAATGGTATTCACCAATTATGAGAACAATAACAAAAGCCTGAATCCTAATCCCCAATAAATAAAACTACTCTAACATGGTGAAAACTAAATTGACCAATAACACGGAATAAGGCTCCCAGCCGGTGGCCAGGTAGCCGGCGGACTAGCTAGGGCCTATAATTGGGCAGAGATGAAATGGGTGGCCAGTGGAACCGACCACCATTCGGTCGGCCAAAAGTCAATCCACTGGCTTGGGTGATGGACGGTAGAGGAAATAAAGGGGTGATGGACGGTGGCTACGCCTGTAATACTCCGTATTCTGACTTCCTGGTACTAGGTCGAGTAGGGGTCACTTGACCGAGTGTGTACTCGGCTGAGTGGAGTGCATTCGCGCGACCGATTTATATATTGTGTCAGTTAGGCAGCCTTTTGCGTAGGTGGCACCCGACCGAGTGTAGTATGCACTCGACTGAGTGCAGTGCACTCGACCGAGTGTTTCTTCCACTCGACCAAGTGCATCGGTCTAACGGGTTTTATCGGGCGGTTTGATTAAAGATAATTAGGATGTATAAAATAATTTTGTCAGGTAAATATTTATAATAAAAGAGTAAATATATATGTTACGTAATGACATTGTAAAATCTGAATCTTGTGTAATTTGTATAATCATGTTCATAGAATGACACAGAAATTATTAATCGGTTAATAATTTATGGTTAAATATTAACAAATAATTATTTTGATCTTCAATACTATGTATTTACCATATAAAAACCTATATTTTCTGAGCTCGTAGAATCTTACGATCCTACAATCCGATTCTACCGATCTGATCCTACTTGCCCCATCGATCCAAAGTAGAATCTCGATCATGACAACATTGGTCAGATAAATACTTCATAATTAACCTTAAAACTTTCTAAACTCTTCCTAAAACTTCTTAATCACCTTTAATCATCTCAAGGCTCGGAATCGATTGCATCTTGTCTTGTATGTTGATGTGCGTATTCCATATGCACATTTGCCTACACATTTACCCCATTTGTGCATCATAGGTAGCTCCTTTGAGCTCTTTTCTAGTCGTATTCCTCTCGTTTGCTACTTTGGTATGTTTCATGTCTATTTTGCAGATTTCACGCCTTTTATGGGTGATTCGAAGGCATTCTGACAAAGCACGAGGAATGAAGGACCAAGAACCAACCTTATACCGACTAAACAACACATTCAAGAAGCTCGAGAAGCAAAACAGGCCCAAAAAGATTAACCACCGATCGGTGGCAGCTACAGACCGATCGTTCTGGCCCAAACAGAGGTTGGACCGATCGGTGGGAGATACAAACCGATCGTTCTGACCCAATTCTAGCACAGACCGATCGTTCTACAGTCCAAGTAGATCATTCTGGGCCAATTCTGAAACACCCAGGCCCAAAACAGTTTTCAGCAGTTTCTGAGTAAACCTAATTCCAGGATATAAAAGAAGGGAATCGTCGGGAATTAGGGATATCATCTTTCAGCAGTCAAGATCCCTTGTCACGGATCTGAAAACTTCTCAAACTCTCTTTAATTTCTGTACTTAGGTTTAGATTTACATTTTCGCCTGTTTTTGACCTTGCCACCGATCGGTCTTTGTTTGCCACCGATCGGTCCTTGTTCTTTTTTATCCCAGAATTCAGGTTCTTTCGATTTCGTTTCATAGTTCTATTATGTTTCTTTGTCCTTGTTGATTTGTTCATGTTTTCGTCGCTTTTATCCATGTCTTATGCCATATTCTTTATCATCTTTGCCCATTGTTTGATCTCTGTAGCCATGAATAACTAATTTCCTTGCTAGGGTTAGGGTTAGCTGTGGTAGATTTGGGATTAGGGGGTGGCCAATTAAACTGTTTATGCATCTGAACCTATTTCGCGCTTGAAATGTCATCTGTTTGACCTAGGACGCTAGGTTATCGTCTGTTTAGTGTATTTCCCCTAAGACCTGACCAGTAATTGGGATATTAGACCTGTAGGATAGTGAACTCTGTGAGACCGGACAAGTAATCAGAGTGGCTAGGGGTGGTTAGGAGGCCGGACCAGCAACTTTCTCACCCTTTAGACTGTTTAGACCTTGGCTCGACCTATCCCTTTGACACCATAGTGAACCCGTTCTGCCCTAGTCTTCGTTTCATCTGATTTTCATAAATTTACTTCGTTTTATATTTGTTTTCATTTATTCACTGCTTTCCATTTCGTACCTTCTAAACTCACCTCTCAACCTGTTAAACCTGTCACCTTAGCAGAATTGAATATCGACCTAAACTGATTAGATACATCACGCCTCCCTGTGATCGACCTGGACTTATCACTAGCTGCCCTAGCTAGTTTTAGTTTGGACTTATAAATTATTGTTTGATATCGGATTTATAACGACTAAAACCAGTAATCAAAATGGCGCCGTTGCCGGGGAGGCAATATTCTGATTAATTTTGGATTTTCTTTTCTGTTCTAAGTGACTTCTGTGAAATTCTGCCCTTATACCGATCGGTACATACCCCCCACCGATCGGTCTGTCTATTTTCTGACTGTTTTCTGCAAGTTTGTATGCGCAGGAGAAATTCTGCTGCCCTGCTGAACTTCGATCCTGAACCAGAAAGATTACTGCGTAGAAATCGAAGGCTGGCTGACAACGAAAGCACACAAACACCCACAATAACACCTACATCTTCACCATCACCTACAATATCACCTACATCAACCCCACCAACATCACCAAGAACCACAATGCCTAAACTTAGTGATGAAGGGATGCCTACTGCTGCACAGGTGCCCACAGGGACTTTCAGCCCTAACCTCACAGCAACCAACTTTAAAATTGACCCATCCTTCTACAACCTCATCCACAAAGAACAATTTGGGGGTGCACCATCCGAAGACCCAGCTCGCCACATAAACAGATTTTGTGATCTTTGCCAACTTATCACCCACGAAGGGGTGACACAAGATCAGCTGAGAAGGATGATGTTTGTACATTCACTGAGGGACAAGGCATCATTCTGGCTGGAAATTGTGCCAGCAGCCACATCAAACACTTGGGCCACCCTTGTCCTAGCATTCTACAGGAAATTCTTCCCTCCGGAGAGGACAGCCAACCTCAGGATGCAAATTACTGGCTTTAGGCAGCGGTTAAATGAGAGCCTATACGACGCATGGGAGAGGTTTAAGGGTCTGGAAAAACAGTGCCCACATCACGGGTTTGGTGAAGGGTTCATGGCGATGACATTCTACAATGCCTTAACAGCGGACTCGAGGAGGACCTTGGATTCAGCAGCTAACGAGATGTTTTCTTCTGTGGAGGTTGCTGAGGCTCGTAACATCATTGAAACTATGGCCAGCCATAGTATCCAGTATGGCCAGTCAAGTACCACAGTTGGTGCTATAGGGGATGATTCTTATTTCCAGCAGAGCATGGCCTCGCAGATCGAGGATCTGAAGGCACAGTTGGCCAGTTTGAAGGTAAACACAGCTCCACTGATCATTCCTATACCTTCACCGGTCAGTGCCCTACAACAACAATACAGTCTAGACAATTTAGGGTACCCTGGAACCCAAGAACAAGTTGCTGCTTATCAGAACTATCAGCAGCAGAACTTCAACCAGCAGTACAACAGGCCAAACCCTCAGTACCAGCATCCACCGATCGGCCAACCATCTCAACCGATCGGTCAAGTGCCCTACCAGCAACAAAACAGACCTCAACCCTTCAAGCCTCTTACATTCACAGATATGAACGATTTGAGGATGATGCTGATGGGAATGCAGAAAAGCCAGGAGCACCTCATTGCTCAAGTGGCTAAAATGGACCAAGAAAAGGCGGGGGCTATTAAGAACTTGGAGATTCAGATTTCTCAACTAGCAGCCTCACAAGCTCAGAGGCAGCAAGGCCAACTACCATCTCAGCCTAGCAAGTCTCCTGACCAAGTCCATCATGTGAATGCCATAACATTGAGGAGTGGGACCACCTATGAGGCTGAGGACAGAGCAGAAAGTTCTGGGAAGAATGCTGAGAGGTCTGAGAAGCAGAAAAACGAAGAAAATGGCCAGAATATCACTCCCACCGATCGTCCCATCCCCTATACTGATCGGTCTGAACCTTTCAAAGCTGCTGAGAATGATGTTGAAGCTGGTTTGGGCAAGGGGAAGCAGTCAGAAGAAGCTGGGATGAAGATTAAACTTCCTTTCCCTAGTCGTCTCAAGAAGAAATCCCCCTATGAGGAACAATTCGGTAAGTTCAAAGAGGTACTCACTAAACTTGACATCACTATTCCTTTTCTAGATTTAGTTTTGCAAGTACCCTCGTATACTAAGTTTCTCAAAGATCTGTTGAACCGTAAGAAGACACTCCCCAAGGTTGAGACTGTCGCTTTCACAGAAAGGTGTAGTGTACCTCGACAAAGCGACTCTCCACCTAAACTTGCTGACCCAGGTAGCTTTAGTATCCCATGTGTCATAGGCACCATTAACGTCGAAAATGCTCTTTGTGACCTAGGTGCTAGTGTAAGCGTC
>JAIUZE010008059.1:0-22203 GCA_022085475.1 Heliosperma pusillum | reverse complement strand
ATTGGGTACATTGACTAGCTAGCGAGCGAAGTATTTACCTTGGACCTATATTCGGTTCTTAGATTGTATATTATTATACACTCTTTTATTTCAGTATTTATACGGGAGATATGTCTCCCGTCTTGTATAATTCTTTTGTATAATATTATTTCCGTTTTGTAATGACCCTTTTTATTTATGACACCTTCGTTATGTATTATTATCTTTTATGTATTTAAATAATTTTTTTTTCTTTCCGCAAATTTGAGGGTGTCACATTTAAGCTCCTTGCAGCTGGATTTGTCCTTGAGTTTCCACATTTACCTTTTTGCCAACACCCATGGCAATCTCATCATGCCTCCGCAGCTTTGAAAGCCTCGAGGTCGCCATCTCCAACGCTCAACACATTCCCCTTTTTATCAAAGGTGGCACTCGATCCATCTATTTCAAACGTGATCTTTTCCCCTTTCCATCTATACAAGCTCCAACCGTGTTTAGGAAGGGCCTTCCTAATATAATATAGTCATTCCTTTCCTTCTTTGAATATATGACATAGAAATCGACGGGAACGAGGAAGTACCCAATCCGTATTGGGACATCTTCCACAATTCCTGCGGGAGTATGCATAGATCCGTCGGCTAGTTGAAGACTAGTACTTGTGAATTTCATTTGTATAGGGCAATGGTCATGATAGAAATCAAAAGGCATGACGCTAATAGCGGCTCCTAAATCACACAATGCACCTTTGACCTTATGAAAACACATTGTGAAAGAGATGTTGAAACAACCTGGGTCCTTAAGTTTTGAAGGAATGAGAATCTTCCCTTCTTCAAGGGTAGGTTCCTTGGAGTTCTTGGTTTATTCTCTTTGCCTAGATGTTTTGCCAATCCGTGCCTCTAATTTTGAAAAAGCTTCGTTTGTTGCCAAAGCTACTACTCCAATTCTTTCTTCCAACTTCCCTTGAGCTTTTATCAATTTCATGATCAAGGCTTCGAGACGGGATGTCTCCTCATGTGTAGAGACTTTGGTTGGTTTGGCTCGTGTTGGATTGTTGGAAAGTTCATGGGGTAACCTAAAGATAGGCTCCTTACTCTTTTCATTCCCAAGCGGATGATCACAAGGTTTATCACTAATCATATCAATTGTGACAATCGATGGTACTTCACTCCCTTGGGTGTTTTGACTATAACTCGACGGGGTCAACTCCTCTACTCTCTTTTGGAGAGATAAAATGGCTGATTTAAGTGAGTTTAGGCTAGAAAGGAAGTAAGAGCTCATGTTATGTTGGGTTCGGGTTATCTCCCTTAACTTGACATCTATTAGACCGTTTTGAAAAGGTGGTGTATGAGTAAATTGGGCTTGATAAACTTGTGGGTGAAAAGGGTTTGAGGGTGTGAGTTTGTTCCCACATCGTTGAGGTACATGCCCTATCCCACCACAAAGTTCACATGGTGTTGTTATTGAGGTAAATGGGTTGAAAACTTTTGGGCGATATAATGTACTTTTTGGGGTGGTTTCGTTGGATTGAATGGGACAAGCTAAGGAAATGGTAGTGTCAACATCAATTGAAGTTTCCACTCGACTCTTCTTTCGCTCTCCCCCATTGGTTTGTGAACCTTCCCCTCTTTCATTTTGTGATTTAGTTGATAGGTTTGACAAATTGGTTCTAAACCTACGGTGAAAAGCGATGACAATCTCTTCCCACTGCATAGGCCTTGTGGCTTCCTTTAAACGACGGGTGAACCACCACTTAGCTTCTCCCTTTAGTGATAAAGGGAAAAGGGTTTCTCTAATTTCGTTTTGGGTGATTCCCTCCCTCATAAAGGTTTGACATAACTCACAAAAGGTTTGAAGATGGTGTGACGAGTTTTCGTTTGGTTTTCCACTAAATTGGTTACCCTCTATGAGAGCAATCAAAGTCAAATGGACCCTTAGGATCCCACTAGCGAGCTCAAAAACCCGGTACCTTGGATCTTCCCTTGTTAGCACCATTTTTGTCAACCTACAAGAAAAACACAAAAGAGAAAGTTAGTAACGATTTTAGGTACGATTGCACCTAGAAATGGTAGAATTGATAAACAAAAACAAACAATACATAGATAAACAAAACCGTGCTCCCCGGCAACGGCGCCAAAATTTGGTCGGGTTTGTCGCGGTCCCGATACAAAAATAATTACCCGCACTTAGGCTAACAACATAAGTAATGTAATTAGGGAAGTAGGGTGCCGATCCTCAGGGAGTACGTGTTAACTATGAATTGCTATGGATTGATTTTCATTTAAGTTCGAGTCACTTTAGGTGGTTATCTAAACTATTAATATAAAATAAAATGACAAGTATATAAATGACGATATGTAAATGACAAATATGTAAATTGCAAATGAAAAACTCAGAACAGAAGACTTACCCGATCGGGTTGTCACATACCCGATCGGGGAAACCCTCTAATCCGAATAATAACAACTAAATTCTAACTAAAAACGATATTTAAATGACAATATTGAAAGCCTAACTAACTAAACTAATAAACTAGACAATAATAATAAAGTAAACTATCTAAGAACGAGAATAGAAAGACGATAAAGTAAACTAGCTAGATAATAACAAAATAAACTATCTAATAAGATAAACTAACTAATCAAGTTGATATAGTGAAAGAGAAATACATGTAAAACTAATTAAAAGTTTCATTGATACCAACATTAGAATTACTATGATTGTCTAGGCCTTGTAGCGGTATATTCCTTTCGGATTCGTATCGACCTTTTAGTGGGTCCTAACGTCCTTTCAGCATGGTTAGGTCACTAAACCCCTATTGGCAGTCCTAATTCCCATCCCAACTCTCGTTATAAAGATAGAAATTGACTAATACAAACAATTGTTTATGGCCACTAAACATAGTTATAGAATTTGACACGACCAAAGGAAGAAACATCTAGATGGTTTAATTGGTATCTATTCCTCTTTTAGTTCATTTAACTCGTGAATCATTTCAATATTACAACTCTATTTATTTTATTTACACAATGATAATTTTACAATATTAGAATTAATCTAATTTATATGATTATGTGATTAAGTAAATTAATAAGAAAAAGATGTATGAAATTAGACAATGAAATATAAATACTACAGTGATTATGGTGATTATATTAGTAATGATTCTAATGACAATATTTAGGATTATATGATTAGGTAAATTATAATGTCACATGCTAAACAATATTTTTGTTTTAACTAGATTAACTTTAGATTGATTTCCTAACAACAACAATATTATAAGAATGATATTAGTGAGATTATAATTCATGATGGTCAAAATTGCATAAGTAAATCAAGGATAAAGAATTACCGTAATTGGAATGCGATTATATAAGAAATAAAGTAAAGAACGAATATCCAATAACAAAAGCTATGAAAACACTTAGAGAAAAGCTAAGAAATAAACTATATTCTAAAACTTGTAAGGAAGAAATAAACTATGAAATGGGTTATTGTATGAAAGTAAAAAAATGCTAAGATATATATGATATGAGATGATAATAGATAATTGGATGATAATTGGATGATAATTGTGTGTGATGATCATTGGTTTTTATAGGGATGCATGGCTGCTGATTCCTCGTCCAAATTCTTACCTTAGTCAAAGCATTAATGTACTCATTTAAGCTCGGTTTGAAGAAGAGCTAAGTAACGTCCACTTGCAGAAAAACCCGATCGGGTATTTGGTAATCCGATCGGGTTTTTGTGTAAGATGGATTTTCCGTCTTTTCATCTTAGGCACGGAATCCTATGCCTTGGTCTTGGTCAATGCAATGCGGAATTGGGCTTGGGCTGATCTTCTCTTGACTTCGGTTGATATTTCCTTTTAAAGTTCAAAGCCAAAATCCAAATTGAGTTCATTCGAGGAAGGATGTAGCGGAATCGTAATCAAATCGTGAACTCGCTACCATCAATTCCTTGAAAACTCGTATCCTAGTGTCTTTGCTCCATGAAGTAGGAAAATATAGCAAAACCGCTTCATTTCCTATAAAACGAGTCAAAACACGCAAAACAACTAGAATAGCAATATTAGCTCGTTAATCACTTAATAAAGTGCATAAATCGTATAGAAATCGAGCTAAAACGGGGGATAAATCAGAACAAAATATCACTTATCAGGATTATCATGGACAAACTTGTTGATTAGGGGGTTGGCTTGATGGTAGGCCATGGTGGGGGGTGGCTGGGATGCTCTGGTGTACCTCCTTGGTGCTGGGTTTGCTGACTGGTTTGCCTGGTTCTAGCTGACATTGTTTCTGTCTTGTGTGGGTAATGTGGACTGAGTTGGCACTTGGCATGGCTTGATGAGCCCTGGACTATCTTCCTCAATGACCTGGCTTGGCCTGGCTTGATTTTGGCTTGTCATGGCTTGTTGTTTGGACCTTGTGACTCGAGCTTCCATCTGAGGGGGTCTTGGGGTCATGCTTGTCTGGCTGGTGGCTTGATCATCAATGCCCCTTGGGTGAGCTCCTGCTGCACTTTCGCTCTAGGTGTTAGCATAGTCGGGGTGATTTTGTTGCACCCCCAGACTGTGGTGATGGCATCGCTAGCTTTATTATTCACGGTATCCTTAGACCATAGGCTACGTCTCACTCGGCTCTTTCATCTGATGATGAGGTTGGACTTATTCAGTGGTCCGTGTCTTTTCTTGATCGTTTATTTTCTTTGGGCCTTCGCACCGTGAAATCTATTCCTCCTAAGTGTCGTCTTAGGTTTGCTCGACTTTATTAATTACTGGAATTGTCCTTGATGCTGCTCAACGCAAATGTGCTAAGTATGGGGATTTATGAGTGGCTGCTGGTTATGGTTTCATACCCTTCTTTTTCTCTTTGCTTGGGGAGCTGGGCTCAGTTGTTGTTATCTTGCTCAAGCGGATCCAGAAATTCTTGGTATCTCAGGATGCTGGGACTCGCGTGGCCGCTTATATATTTTTACTATACTTAGCTTTGCTGTAGCTAAGGGGGTGGGGGCCAAGATTGTCTCTCGGCTCTCCATCAACTTCATGTAAACTTTTGATTTTATTTTAATGAAAGATGCGCGCATCTAATACTAATAATAATATTAATAATAATTATAATAATAATACTAGCAAGGTGATCCTTTGGGTCTTTTGCTTTTCATTTTAGTTTTGCATTCCTTGGTGTGCAAGATCCAAGACTCTTTTGATTTTAGTTTGCAAGCTTGGTACTTAGATTATGGCACCATCGTTAGGGATACTTTGGAGGTGGGGAAGGTTTTTGATTTGATTATGACATATGGTCCTCAGATTGGTCTCTATCTTAATGTCGCTAAGACTGAAGTCTTTTGGCCTACTAAGGATCCGCAGAGTCGACTTCCTGGTCTTTTCCCTCCTTCTATTGCTCAGCCTTTGCCTGGTGTCTCTGTTTTGGGTGGGCCTGTCAGTACTTGCCCTAGTTTTGGCAGTGAGCTTGTGGCGAAGAGAGTTACTAAGAACATCAAACTTATGGGTTTGGTTGCTAGAATCGAGGACCCGCAAAGTGAGGTGCTTATGCTTAGAGCTTGTACTGGTATTTCAAAGCTCTACTTTACCCTCCGTACTTGTTCCCCGAGGGTCTATGGGCCTGTCCATCTTTGCTTTGATGCAGCACTTCGTTCTAGTTTGGAAGGTATTGCCACCGCGCCTGGGCCTGGATTTGGTGATTGGCAGTGGCGCCTTGCCACTTTCCCTTTCCATCTTGATGGGCTATGTGTTTATGTTGCGCGAGACATTTTGCACTATGCCTTTCAGGCTTCCCGTTTGCAGTCTGCGGATTTGAAGGCTAAGCTTCTACGACCTTCTGGTGTTGTAGATGATGGTATTGCTTTTCTTGATGCCTTGCGGGTGTTTTCTAAAACTACATGTACTGCTTTTTTACGTGATCCTAGTGAAATCGCTGTCCATAAACTTATGAAGAAATTGACAGATATATATTTTGCGACGGTTGTTGCAACTTCGGAAATTGTTTTCTCTTTGACACCGCGTCAACTTGCTTTGTGGAAGTCTCAGCAGGGTGCCCACTCCTCTGATTGGTTTCGTGCTATTCCTATCTCTGGGTTGAGCCAGCCTATGAACAGGAGGACTTACCGTAGTGTGCTGGAATATATAATGGGTGTTTCGCTATTCGCGGTATTTAGGCCTTATCCTCCTTGCTCTCGGATTTTTGTTGATGATGTTTATGGGGATCACGCTATTTCTTATACTGGTAGTGTGGGGGTTAAGCAGTGGCATAACCTTGTTCATGACACCTTATTTGACCTTTGCTATAGGTCTGGTATTTCTACGGGTAAGGAAGTGGATATCGGTTTGGTTGATGGATTTGGCGGATCTCTTCGTCCTCCGGATTCGCTGCTTTATTCCTAGGATAGAGGATGTGATGTGTGTGTTGATTTGACAGGGTCTTCTCCCTTGACTTAGAGTGGGATGGCCGATTTTGTTCTAGAACGGGTTGTCGCTATGCTGCTCGGCGAAAGTGTGCTAAGTATGGGGATTGATGCGCGGCAGCTAGTTATGGTTTCCTTCCCTTCCCTTTTTCTTCGCTTGGGGAGCTAGGTGCGGATGTTGGTTACTTGCTCAAGCGGATCCATAAATTCTCGGTATTTCAGGATGCATGGGTTCGAGTGGCCGCTTATATTTTTACTATACTTAGCTTTATTGTTGCTAAGGGGGTGGGGGCCAAGATTGTCTCTCGGCTTCTCACCAATTTCATGTAAACTTTTAATTTTCTATCAATGAAAGTTGCGCGCATCCTTCCATAATAATAATAATAATAATAATAATAATAATAATAATAATAATAATAATAGTAATAATAATAATAATAATAATAATAATAATAATAATAATAATAATAATAATAATAATAATAATAATAATAATAATAATAATAATAATAATAAGAGGGCTGTGGCTGCTTGCCGGCCACCGTCTTGATGTGCAGTTTGTCGTCGGGACTGCTATCAAACAATATTTATAAGCCAACAATACTAGCTAATGAAGCTAGTGGTAAGTCGGGTGTCGAATTCACAGGGAGGACTATTGTTTAAACGGATGTAGGGTGTCTAGTGTTCAATTCTATGGTGTTTACAGTTTTGAGGGGTTGAGTTTAGAGAGAAACAAAATCTAAATGATAAACAAAAGACCAAAGCTTAATAACCAACAAATGCTTAATGAAAGGAAATGTAAGTTCAATAGAGAATGAAACTAGGGTATGACGGGACTATCAATGTTGACTCGGGAAATGGGTGTCAAGGTAATGTATAAGTCTCGGGTGGTAAACTATGTTACTTTGTAGGTCTCAACAGTCACCGCCTATTTGAGATTGACATCATGTGCCCTAATTACTTGGTCGGTCTCATAGGGTTGTGCTCCGGCGTAGGGTAGAGAGCGGCCGCTAACTAACTTACGTGATGAAACAATCAAAGAGGCGAGCCAAAACAGTTTAATTAACAAGTCATTGCCCTAATCAATATCGATTCGTCCCTACCCTAGTATGGAATTTAGCTACTCATAGGTGAAATAGATCTAAGCATATGAACTACTGTATTAGCATAAGACATCATAGCAAAGCGATGTGGAAACAATAAACGAACGAAATAACTAAATGCGAAACAAAGGAACCTGAATTAGGGCAAAAACAAGGAGGATGCCGATCGGTATAAGGCTATGCCGATCGGTATAGTGTTGTAAACGGACGAAAACTTAAAACTAATCGACTAAAATGTAAAACAATAATCTAAAATGGTGTTTTAGAGCGGAAACTCGATCCGTGACAAGGGATCTTGCGTCTAGGGAGAGATACCCCCTCACTCTCTTCACTTCTCCTTCATATAGAGTTAGGTTTTCTCTGATTTGGGCCCGATCTCGCGTCCTAGTGGCTTGGGCTTCGATAAGCTCGAGTCCCTTCCCCAACAAAGCGTGCCCCGTGGATTAGAGAGGTAGAAAACGAAAGTGGGCTTGTCCTGGCCGATCGGTGTCCTGGCCCCCCGATCGGTGTGGGCTGGTTCTTGGGTTTTGTTTGCTTGCTGAGCTTCCGAAACGAGTTGTTCTGTTCATTGAAAGGCTGGTCTATAGTCCTTTGTCCTTTGCATGTCCAAATATGCTCCCGATCGCACCTAGAATGTGTCTAACCTGCAAATAGGAGACTAAACATACCAAAGTAGCAAATACGGGGCATATGACATGAAATCGGCATGAATAAAGTAAAGAATGAAATGGGGGCGAATAAGTGGTAAATGTGCATATAAAATATGCACATCAAACTCCCCCAAACCAAACCTTTACTTGTCCTCAAGTAAACATAAACCAAAGCACACTTAATGACCACGGTAAGAGATAACGACTCTGGACACTCCTGCTTTCTGTTCATCCAAACTATGGCTTTCACAAATAGATAAGAACAAGTGCACAAGAGTCGACCTTCAAAACAGGTCTTATACATGCCTAAATTTCAATGTTCTTCATGAATAACGCAAGACCTTGCAAACGAGCTCAAAAGTAGAGACTCAACAAGCACACTCAATAACATGATCCAAGTTCGTAAATAATACTCGTAGTACTAAAAGTTCTCAAGGTATGCTGGGCACAAGGTTGTAATGGGGCTATGTTCAATAGGTGAAAGATGGGTGCGTGCTAACGCGTATGGGAGTGTGGGGCTAAAAAAAAACTGGTGGTTGCGCTACCACTAATGAAAAGACCCAAACGTCCATAACATTAACCAATACCGATCATAGGCAAAAATTCGAATCTCTTGACATTATCATAACTTCGGTAATTGCACTTCACACAATAGGAATTCACATTTACGTATTGATAGCACCATTTTGGAACTGCTACCTTCACAATAGATCTCAGTACTTCACTTTATTGTTTGGAAACTCAACTTTCGATCACTATTCTTGCTGTATAACTTGCTATGAAGCTGAATTATTCTCCAGACATTCATATAACACTGAAACAGGCCAAAAACAGGGGCCCACCGATCGGCATACTACCTTCACCGATCGGTGTACTAGGCCACACCGATAGGTATCAGCTCAAAAACTTCAAAAATCAGGCCCTTTTCTTCATTTGACACGTTTTCGTGACATAACTCTCCTATACGCAACCATTACAGTCTGGGTAGGATGTTTTTACGATGTAGTTCATAATTTGTAAGGTTGTAACCAAGGTAGTCAATATAGTCTTGTGAAACGTGGTCAATAAAGAGTGGATCCTACATCTAAAGGGACGAATCAAGGCAATTTGGCTTAGTGGAGTTCAAATTTAAGTGAATGCCCGGTCCGCGGACCTAGGGTGCATACCTTCGGAAACTACAACGAGTCAATATTCACACTTATGAATCAAGCACGAGCATACAGGTTAAGAATTACAGTACGTCATTGAGAAGCATTTCGATACAAAGTAGATTCACATCAAACACGACGATTTAGACAAGTTAGACTCGTTAATCCAATCTAATCTCAATATGTCGTATCATATAGGTTAGGCCACAGTTTAAACGAATTAAGCTAAGTGTATATATCTTCATCGTCGTTTTGCACATCTCAAACCAATACACACACATAAACAGTTCTAAAAAATTTTATTTTCACGTATGAACATGCAACTGCTTATAGTACATATGAATGAAGCACATATGAAGCAAACAACCAAAACCCTCCCCCAAACCAAACTCGTCATTGTCCTCAATTGACGAAAATCGGTGCAAAGGTGGTTAAAGGAGAATGGGGAATGCAGGTGAGAGTGAAAGTGGAGAGGGTAGACTTACAGAATGAGTGAGAGTTCCCCCAAACCGGTTCAAAGCAAGGCGGTGAATGGTGAACAGGTCCTCACCATCCCGAGCTATCATCAGCTAGACGGCTCCGTCATTACCTGTAGCATTACAAAACAGGAGGAAAAATGTCTCTCTCGCTCTCATCTCACACAATGTTCAAAGTTACAAATTGCAAATTGTCCAAAACTAAAACAGACCAAAAAAACAAAATTGTTCAAAACGAAGAATAGTCCAACTAAAAACAAAAAAAAAAATGTCTCAAAGTCTAAGTATCGTTCAAATAAATGGGTCACTGGGTGACCCTCCATCAGAAGTGTCTCCAAAATCATCTTGGAGGACTGCGAGTTGCCATGGTGTACTATAAGAAGGGCGATGACTCCAGAAATTTCGCGGCATCCCATACATCGGCTCTCCGCTCAAACTCTTGCCCTCGAATCCTTTCGAATAGCTACTCAAATTGCGACCTGCGAAAGATGGGACAGAGCAAACAGACTCCACAGGGTCTCCAGAATAGTGAGACGGAGCCATAAAATCAGTAATAACACAGCTAGACTCCACAACACAGCTCACAGGGGTTTTCAGGCCTACCACTGATCGGTGGGACCCTTGATGACGATCGGAGGGGGGCACCTCACCGATCGGTGTGAGTGTGCTCTGGCCATTTTGGCTCTTGTTCTGGCCTGTGGTGGTCTGTGTCAGGTCTGTGGGGGTCTGAACTGGCTGGTACTGTTCCTTAATCAACGACTCAGACTGAACAACCAAGGGGGAACGGGGTGTAGCTGAAGGTTTAAACACAAGGAGTTCACCCCCCACCTTAAAGGTTAAAGTTCGTTTACCAACATCGATTATTGCGCCAGTCGTATGTAAGAAGGGTCTCCCTAAAATGATGGGGATGTTAGCATCCTCGGGAATGTCTAACACCACAAAGTCTACTGGTATAAAGAATTCTCCAATCTGTACTAGGACGTCCTCTAGCACCCCTAATGGTCGTGAGATGGTCCTATCCGCCATTTGAATGGTCATATTCGAGCTTTTAAACTGAGTCAATCCGACTTTCTTAGCTAGAGATAGGGGTAGGACACTCACACTAGCGCCGAGGTCACATAAAGCATTATCTATATTAAGGGCGCCTATGGTACATGGGATGCTGAAACTACCGGGGTCACCTAGTTTAGGTGGAGAATTGCTCAATTGAGGTGCACTACACCTTTCTGTGAGAGCAATTGTCTCTACCTGGGGCAATGCTTTCTTCCGGTTCAAGAGGTCTTTGAGGAACTTGGTGTAAGAAGGTACTTGTAAAACTAGATCAAGAAATGGAATAGTAATATTAAGTTTAGCAAGTACCTCTTTAAATTTTCCAAATTGTTCCTCGAAAGGGGACTTCTGCTTGAGACGCCTCGGGAATGGCAGCTTAACCTCAGTTCCAGCATTTGCAGCTATCAAGTCCTTCTCCAGACCTTCCCCAGAGCTCTCTCCAGCACCTGTTAGACCCCCATGACGATCGTAGGTGGGGTCCACCGATCGGTGTAATGCTCCACTTTTGCCCCTGCTTGTTTCTGTTTCATATTCTGGCTCACCCTTGTCTCTGACTTTCTTCTTTTCAACCCTTGGCATGGAAAGACTGTCATAGCTAACTCCACTCCGAAGATGAATAGCATTAAGAGTGTGAGTTGGGTGGTTGGGTTGTGGAGGCAATTGGCCTTGTTGCCTTTGAGCTTGCGAGGCGGCCAGCTGGGCTATTTGAATCTCCAAATTCTTGATGGCGCTAGACTTTTCCTGGTCACTTTTAGCCACTTGAGCCACTTGAGCAATAAGGTGCTCTTGGCTTTTCAGAACCCCTTGCAACATGCTTCGTAGATCATTCATGTCGGTAAAAGTGGGTGACTTGTAAGGTTGTGGTGACGATGTGGATGCAGCCTTGTTTGGATGTTGATAGGCTGAACTAGAGGTGCTTGTATTGCCCGGTGGAGGGCCTTGATGAAACTGAGCTTGATATGGTTGCTTGTAGGGTTGTTGAAAGCTCTGACCATAAGGAGAGCTTTGCTGATAGTTATGGAATGCAGCAACCTGCTCTTGAGTGCCCTGACATGTGTAGATCGTGTGCCCATATAACCCACATGCATTACAAGATCATAGGCAATGGCGAGGACTGCACTCCACCGATCGGTGGGAGGGGTGTGCCGATCGGTTTAGTGTTGTCCATCTTCAGACTTGCTAGCTGTGCTGTCAAATCTGCAATTTGTGATGTCACGCTATCCTGGAAAAATGTCTCACCACTCACTGCTGCAACACTAGTGTAGGATGATTGTACATACGATATGCTATGATTAGCCATTTGCTCAATCACATTCCTAGCTTCATCAACCTCCACCGAGTCAAACCTCCCATTTGCTGCGGAGTCTAATATCCTCCTTGAGTCTGTATTGAGGGAGTTGTAGAAAGTCATGGCGATGTACCCCTTAGTAAACCCATGATGAGGGCATTGCCTTTCTAGGCCCTTGAATCTTTCCCATGCGTCATATAGAGACTCATTCACCTTTTGTCTGAACCCAGTGATTTGCATCCTAAGGTTAGCGGTACGCTCCGGAGGGAAGAATTTCCTGTAGAAAGCTAGCACAAGTGTATCCCACGCGTTGCTCTCTGTCACACTAAGAGTTTGCAGCCAAGATGAAGCCTTGTCCTTCAAAGAATGCGGGAACATCATTCGTTTTATTTGGTCTTGGGTCACACCCTCATCGATAATCATTGCGCACAAGTCGCAAAATTTGTTGATGTGACTAGCCGGGTCTTCATTCATCCCTCCTCCGAATTGCTCTTTTCGAACCAAGTTGTAAAATTATGGATCTATTTTGAACTTGGTAGCTGTGAGGTTCGGATTGAGAGTCCCAGTTGGAACTTGAGCAGCCGTAGGCAGCCCTTCATCCGAAAGCTTAGGCATGGTCCTTCTTGGTGGTGATGTAGGTGGTGTGGATGCAGGTGATGATGAAGATGATGACAATTGCTCACTAATACTCTCTGCAAGTCTTTGATTCTTGCGCAGGGTCCTTTCTGGTTCAGGATCGAATGTAAGCAGGATCCCAGAACGTCTTTTGTGCATAAAAACTTAGAGAAAACAGTCAGAAAGCAAGGGCACCGATCGGTGGAGTGGGTCTGACCGATCGGTGTAGAGGTAAAACTGAACCTAAAGACCCTAAAAATCAATTTGAAACTATTGCCTCCCCGGCAACGGCGCCATTTTGATGTGCAGTTTGTCGTCGGGACTTCTATCAAACAATATTTATAAGCCAACAATACTAGCTAATGAAGCTAGTGGTAAGTCGGGTGTCGAATTCACAGGGAGGACTATTGTTTAAACGGATGTAGGGTGTCTAGTGTTCAATTCTATGGTGTTTACAGTTTTGAGGGGTTGAGTTTAGAGAGAAACAAAATCTAAATGATAAACAAAAGACCAAAGCTTAATAACCAACAAATGCTTAATGAAAGGAAATGTAAGTTCAATAGAGAATGAAACTAGGGTATGACGGGACTATCAATGTTGACTCGGGAAATGGGTGTCAAGGTAATGTATAAGTCTCGGGTGGTAAACTATGTTACTTTGTAGGTCTCGACACCACCACCTATTTGAGTTTGGTCGTCTATGCCTATATTACTTGGTCGGTCTCAATAGGCTTATACTACGGCGTGAGTCAGAGAGCGTCACTATAAACTAACGCGATGAAACAAACAAAGAGGCTATGCAAAACAGTTTAATCAACAAGTCATTGCCCTAATCAATATCGATTCGTCCCTACCCTAGTATGGAATTTAGCTACTCATAGGTGAAATAGATCTAAGCATATGAACTACTGTATTAGCATAAGACATCATAGCAAAGCGATGTGGAGACAATAAACGAACGAAATAACTAAATGCGAAACAAAGGAACCTGAATTAGGGCAAAAACAAGGAGGATGCCGATCGGTATAAGGCTATGCCGATCGGTATAGTGTTGTAAACGGACGAAAACTTAAAACTAATCGACTAAAATGTAAAACAGTAATCTAAAATGGTGTTTTAGAGCGGAAACTCGATCCGTGACAAGGGATCTTGCGTCTAGGGAGAGATACCCCCTCACTCTCTTCACTTCTCCTTCATATAGAGTTAGGTTTTCTCTGATTTGGGCCCGATCTTGCGTCCTAGTGGCTTGGGCTTCGATAAGCTCGAGTCCCTTCCCCAAAAAAGCGTGCCCCGTGGATTAGAGAGGTCGAAAACGAAAGTGGGCTTGTCCTGGCCGATCGGTGTCCTGGCCCCCCGATCGGTGTGGGCTGGTTCTTGGGTTTTGTTTGCTTGCTGAGCTTCCGAAACGAGTTGTTCTGTTCATTGAAAGGCTGGTCTATAGTCCTTTGTCCTTTGCATGTCCAAATATGCTCCCGATCGCACCTAGAATGTGTCTAACCTGCAAATAGGAGACTAAACATACCAAAGTAGCAAATACGGGGCATTTGACATGAAATCGGCTCAAATGAGCTATAAGTAAGACTGAAATGGGGGCGAATAAGTGTGTAAATGTGCATATAAAATATGCACATCGTGTCTCCACCAAGCCATCCAGACCTCACGTCGCCGGCTGTGGTGGGTTGTTGGTGGTTGGCGTTTTAGAGAAGGGTTTCTTTGATAGGCGTTAGGCGAGTTGCGTGCCGTCTGCCGTCTTCTAGGGTTGCCGTCACCGACCTCCGGACTCCTCACGTTGCTGGTTCTTTCTTGCCGTCACCGGCATTGGACTCAACATTTCGGTCGTGGCTGGTGTTTATAGGGGTTGTAGGGTCTGTGCAAGCGTGGAAAGGGAGGGTCAGCGTCGTGCGTCGTTGCTGTCAGTCCGCCTGCCACTCTTCCCCCATCTTCGACCAGGTCGTTCACCACCGCATCAAGCCGTCGGCAGTGTCGTCTTGCCGTGGCTGTTGTTTTCGTTGCAGTAGTCATGACAATTTCTTGATCGCGTCGGCGTCGGTTGTTGGGTTGGTGTTCGTTGCTTCTTGCTGGGGTTTATTGGTAGTGGCCGGTGATGGCCGTCGCTGTGGTGGCTGTTTGTGGGCCGGGCTGTGGACGCTGTGATGGTGGCTGTTATTTGGCTTGCACGTGAACAGTATGCGCATGCTCATATTAGGGTTTATTACTTTATTACTTTATTAGGTATTATTAATTTATTATTTTCTTCTACTTTTCCTTTGTCATGCCAGCTGCCTTGGTTCGTTTTCATTGTCCTTTTTCGAGTATTCATGAGTGTCCGGATGGTCGTGGTAATGTCCTTACTAAGGCCGCCTGGCAAAAGCATTTTCAGGATCGACACTGTCTTGATGGGGTTATGGGCTTGACACCTCACACTCTTTTTGAGATAGTCTGACGGTTTTCTCTAATGCCGAGATTACTTTGAAGCGAATGGGGCTTTGGTTGTGTGGGGAGTGCTTTAAAACCCATACCTTTCGCTATAGGTGTCGGCATGGTCGGGGTGATTTTGTTGCGTCTCCGGATTGTGGTGATGGCATCGTTAGCTTTATTATTCACCGTATCCCTAGACCTTCATCGCCGTCTCACTCGGTTCTTTCGTTTGATGATGGGATTGAGCCTGTTCAGTGGTCCGTGTCTTCACTTGATCGTTTATTTTCTTTGGGCCTTCGCACCGTGAAATCTATTCCTCCTAAGTGTCGTCTTGGGTTTGCTCGGGTTTTAAAGGGGGTTCTGGATAATGTGGCTGACTCTCCTGGTGACCTCTTGCAGCAGGAGCTGAGGTACAGGGCAGGACATAATTCAACAATGGGGGCAAGGGACAGACCAAGGGGGATCAAGGGGTAAGCATTGGTAACCAAGGGGAGGTCTACATGGGTATCCAGGGGTCAATCTGGGGGCAAGGGATGGGTAACAAAGGGGGAAGTTTCAAGCTGAGGAATGCTAGCCAAGACCATGTCACAATGAGGGTCCATGATAGCCAGGACACGAGCCAAGACACGAGGCAAGCAAGCCAAAGACAAGACCACCAACACCCAACCACAAAAACAGCCTACAACAGCCATTTGGGGAAGGCATAACTACCACCACACTTTGAACCACCAACTACCACAAAGCCCAGCTAAAACCTTACCCACCTAGGTCCAAAAACGTCCTAGGGAACCAGTTCCAAAACACAACACAACTACCCTAAAAATCCAAATCAAAATAGCCTACCCAAGGCATAAAGCATAAAGCAATCTTTCCATTTCTAGCTAAAAACTGAAAGACTATCTCCAAAAGTCTTTCCTTGTCTTCCCTACTATTAGAACTCTTGCAGAAGAAGGTCAAGGAGCATTAATGAGCTTCGTCCACAAGTTTCAAGCCAACATCAAGCAACAAACACAACCTGGAGCATGTCACTGTCATATGTCTGCATTTGTCTGTTTTAAGTTTTCTTTTGTATTTTCATTCTGAAATTGTAACCAGTAATTTGTCACTTTTATGTAGATTAATCCTGGCCCTTAGATGATATTCTAGGTCTATATTGGATCCAGCATTGAGGCCTATATAAGGACCCATGTTCTTTTGTATAAGGCAGTTGTTGATTATATGAAATACTTTAGCATTGTTCTCATTTCTCAAATTCTTTCAACTTGTGCTTAGTCTTAGTTGAGAGTCAGGTCAGATAACATCTTGTGCTAGGCTGTGGTTGTTGATCTAAGTCTGTGGCAAGTTAGATATCCCTGTGCTTAGACTGTGGGGTGTTTGCTTGTTGTTTGGCTCAAGTCTACTTACCTGTGCTTGGCTGTGGTAAGGAGTCATAGCTAGTCTAGTTTGTTGTTTGATTCCCTGTGTTGAGCTGTGGGAGTTGAGTAACATCCATATCCTGTGCTACTTAAGAGTCAAAAGTCCAATTTCTTACACACCCCTATAATATCACTGCAATTCTGGCATCAGAGCTTTGGTTGTGAGGCCATTGTTATCCTAACTACAACAAAAACACAAAAAATAACCTAAAGAGTGAAGAAAGGCTTGCAGGTATTGAAGGCAAGGTGGATCAACTAGCAGGCACTGTCAATGTAGTGTTGGCTGCCTTGAACACTGTCATGGAGAACATTACACATCCACTGAGGGGAAGACCACCCCCTAGACGCAGAGGCAGAGGTCTTGGCCACATGGGCTTGGGAAGAGGACAGCCCCTGCAGGAAGAAGAAGGGTCAGACTCAGGTGAAAGCAACAGAACCTATGAGGAGATTCCAGATCACACTGACAAGCACCTCAAGGTAGAAATTCCTGAATTCTCTGGTAGTTTAAATCCTGATGATCTATTAGAATGGGTTAGGGATGTTGAAAGGGTGTTTGAATATAAGGGTTACTCTGATATTAAGTCTTTTAAAGTTGCTGTGCTGAGATTGAAAAGTTATGCATCCCTATGGTTTGACAATGTAAAACACCAAAGGATTAAGGAGGGTAAGGAACCTCTTAGATCTTGGTCAAAACTGAAAAAGAAGATGCTGAACAAATTTGTCACTAAAGATTACACCCAAGATCTGTTCATTAAATTATCAAAACTGAAACAAGAGGAGAGGTCTGTAGAGGCATACCTTAGGGACTTTGAGCAATTGACTCTCCAGTGTGAGGTCAATGAGAAACCTGAACAAAGGATTGGCAGATTCTTAGAGGGTCTAGATAGGAGCATTGCTGCTAGAGTCAGGATGCAACCTTTGTGGTCCTATGATGATGTTGTCAACCTGGCTTTAAGGGTTGAGAAAATAGGGAAAACCAAACCAGCCATGTCTAAACCTGTTGCTAGACCTGCATACAAGCCTTACAGTGGTATTAGGATGGGAGAGGCCCCTAAGACAACCACCCAATCAACCACAGACAAAGGAAAGGGAGTTGTGAACTCCAAACCTAACCTCCCCCCAACTAAGAACAAGATCAGATGTTTTCAGTGCCAAGGTTATGGCCACTTTAGAAAGGATTGTCCTTCTAAGAGAACCATGACACTTATGGAGGTAGAAGAGTGGGAGAAGGAGGGATTAGTTGAGTATGAGGTTGATGACAGTATGGTGTTAGAGGTAGTGACAGCTGAGGAGGAACCAATGCAGGACTTGGTCATGGCTCATCCTGACACAGGCCATAACTTGGTCCTATGGAGGGTCATGCACTCTCAACATACTCCATTGGAGGATGACCAGAGGTCCTTGATATTTAGGAGCAGATGCACTGATGTGGTCGTTATACACAAAAAATAAAACCTAAGTCAACTAACTAAGAAGATAGCGGAAGTAGGGTCGATCTCCACAGGGAGGAAACTAATTAACTTAAATCTAAATCTGCAAGTAACAAACTGGGGGTTTTGAATTTGGATTAACTAACTGAATAGGATTAAAGGAAGAGAAGTAAAAGATATAAATAAATAAGAAATAAATCAGATACGAGAGAAATATGCTAGGGTTCGGTCTACTGCAGTATCAGCATCTATAGGTCAACTAAGTCAGTCAATCTTTATTAATAAGAAGAGCAATGGTTTTCTCCTCTCGGTCTCAAACCGCCCTAGGGATTTTCCTAATTAACTCTCGTCCTCTTAGGAGTCACCTATCAATTCTAAGCAAGCCTTCCCTTCCAATCTCTCGATCCAGGTCGGGGTTAACTACCTAGCCTAGTCTCCTGCGTGCACTCATTCGACTAAACCTCAATTAAATTGCTTAAACTGATTCTCACGACTAACTAAAATAATCTCTCCTAACATGCCTCTACTACAGTTTCCCTCATCCCAACATACAAGAGAATTAGCTACTCATATTATTAACGATGCTAACTAAGACGATTAAACATATGACGATAGACATAATAAAATCGCAATTAACAAGCATGACAATAATAAAGCAATAATTAAGAAGAGTAAACAGTAATTAAGACTAAAGGTTAAGAGTAAAGAGAGAAAGAAGAAAGGAGTTTACAATCTTAGCAATCCGGCGTAAAGAACAAATCCTACGTCGATAAACCCGAATGCAAACCAAAGATAAAGTTCAGAAACTAATGAAAGATTATTGCTAATGATTCCGAACCCTAATGGTTCTGAGTCCTAATGACTCCCCGAATCTGAATTCCAATGATGTAAATAAGAGTTTATATAATACAAAACACAACTCTTAAACCCTAATTAAGCTACGGACTTAAGGCCCATGATAGATTCTACTCGATCGAGGGAAATAACCACTCGATCGAGGACTTTATTGGAGGAAATCACTCGATCGAGTAACAATTCTACACGATCGAGCAACTTTTCAGCGGCTACCACTCGATCGAGCACAGGACAGCTCGATCGAGGTCTTTTCTCTTCAACGCTCCTCGATCGACCAAATATATAATCGATCGAGGTCTTTTGGCCTATCGTGCAGTGTTGGACATGGCTTTGGACTTGATTGCGAGCGGTTTCACGCTTTCCCATGCAAGAGCTTCTGTTCCGTTTCTTCCATTCTCCTAAATGCATGCAAAATGGACTGTTTCGGCTCGGTTTCTGCTACTATGCAGCTTGTACCTACAATATAGTAATGAAAGTACAAAGTAGCCAAATAGGGGCATATGGTGATATAATATCACCTAAATGACATAGAAATGCGTGCATAAATGGACTAGAAAGTCTATATAAAATACACGCATCAAACTTCCCCAAACTAAACCTTTGCTTGTCCTCAAGCAAACTAAATGCAGCTATATGGAACAAAATAAACCTAGGGGAATGGAGCAAGTCTCAGAGCTAACTACAAGTCAATATTAAAAAGTTTAATGCACTCGATCAATCGCTACAAAGCTTAATACGAAAGTGAACGAATTTTTACAATCTTGGAGATAAATTAAACTTTCGACCTTGCAAGACTCAACCAAATTCGGACTCTCACGGGTCACTCTTCTCTCAACAAGCAAATGGTAAGTAAATATGTATGAGAAAGAGAGAAGAAAATAAAGCCACTCACCTAGACTACGACCGACACAACATGCATTGCTAACTAATATAAAAGATGATTTCAAGCACCGCACACACGCATAACCACCGTTCAAGGACAATCACGTGCCGAACATTTGCAAAAATATGGATATGTGAGGCTAATTGGTAAGAAGGGGCAAAACAAATAATGGAAATGTGAGGGTAAATAGCCAAGCTAGTTCATAAATAACCGCAATAGAACTCGTTCCATTCTTCCAACTATCAAAATTAAGCTCGATGCCTTAACAAATCTAGGCATAAACAACACAAATCCCAAATAACACCTCAACAAAATAATGATAAGCACAGGAGGTGTAAACAACAAAACTTCAGCCAATTATTTTTTCAATATAAATTTTCATTTTTTCCATTTTCTTTTCTTTTCTTTTCTTTCTTGGCTGACTGAGGAAAAACCTCTCGATCGAGCATAATAAATCACTCGATCGAGGCACAAAAACACAAACTCTGACCGATTGAGCTAAACAATGTACTCGATCGACTCACAATCAACACTTCTCTTCTTTTTCTCGCAAATACCCACTCCAATCAATGAAAACGAGCCAAAACTGACGCAATGACATAAAATACCTCGACTACTAAACTAGCTCAGCAAAGGTAGGCTTAATTTAGGATGTAGTTAAGGGCAACAGGCAGATATGGCTTTATGTGGAGTTAATGGGGTAAAATGAGGAAAAGGGAGATGCAAATATTCTCAAAACACGTAATACCGACCACAACCCAATGCGTGCAGGCAATAAGAAATCAAAATTCATATACAAGCAAATGACACGAGATGTGGGGAGTAACTACTCTCATTCCTAGATGAACTGGTCATGGATGTCACCAGTTATAGGCTCTAAAATCTCAGAATATATAAGTAGTTTGCCAAAAAGTTGAGTCAAGTCTAATAATCAAATTTAAATTCCAAGACAAAATTCAATAGTTCACTATTTCGATTTTACTAAATAACTCAAGAAAGGTGCAAAAAATAGCAAAAAATAAACTTGTAGTGCAATTTCATCATGAACAAGACTCCAATCCGACTCAACTAAATGCAAAAATAAACGTGATATTTTTGATTTTTTCAAATTTTTTCTAGTTAACATGAATTGTAAACGTGAATGCAATACAAATGCAAATGCAGACGCAAAAGGATGTAAAACACTTCCCCAAACCAAAACAGACAATGTCCTCATTGGCTAAAGCACAAAAGCATATAAAGGGAAGGGAAAAAAAACAACCTAATTCATGTTCCTAATGAATGAAATATATATGAAGAATGGAAAAATAAAAGGAACAAAAACAACTCACAAAACAAAGCTTCCCCAAACCAGCATCAAACTGGGGAGCTATCATCACCGTCTCCCATCAGTTGCCTCTGTCCACGATTAATTTGGATACTAACACAAATTGCAGGTAAGATTATGCAGAAAAAATCGAAAGATGAAGAACAAAAGGGGAATTGGGATCGAGTAAATTGAAAGGGATCGAAGTCTTCTCTTATAAAGGTTAGTTTGCTCGATCGAGTAGAAATTCTACTCGATCGAGGACTTTTGTCAGACAGGACTGCTCGATCGAGTAGTTCTGGTTTACTCGATCGAGTGGAAATTATTTTGATGACCCTCAGTTTACTCGTTTGTTTTGAATTCCCCTCGATCGAATTACATGCCACTCGATCGAGGTCTCTTTTCTTCGCCTTGTGGCGATTGATTTCCGCTTCAGTTTCCTGCAAAAACAATACAAACCGATACCCAAAGAAATACCAAAAGATAGTCTAGAAGGAAAAATAAATTGTCTAAACTACGGATTATCACGTAGTAGTCTAATTGTCTAACGAAAACGCAAAAGATTGTTTTTACAAGTTGCACGGGGTTGCAAACCCGGCTAGTAACCAAATAGTTCCGTGACAAGGCCACCGTCAGGCCTTTGACTTACGGAAGTACCCTCACCTGTGGTAATTTCTGACTTCTTTTTCCACAATCCCTGGGGTATACGTGCAGCGGTGGGCTCGGAATGACTAACAATGTTAGGCATCTTCGCTGTCACGGTAGTCTCAACAGTCGAATCTTCCATGAAAATAAAACTGTCGAAGACGGAATCAGGAGTACTCAAGTCTCCCTCCTGAAGAGTCTTATCTATCCTTCTCTACCTGCGCATACACAACTAGAGAGAAAAGATAAGAACAGTCTTAAGGAATTAGAAATTCCTTAAGACGAGACAGAAATAAATAACAGGAAATTAAATTGCCTCCCCGGCAACGGCGCCAAAATTTGATGTGGTCGTTATACACCAAAAATAAAACCTAAGTCAACTAACTAAGAAGATAGCGGAAGTAGGGTCGATCTCCACAGGGAGAAAA
Source organism: Heliosperma pusillum (assembly GCA_022085475.1). Classification (NCBI taxonomy): domain Eukaryota; kingdom Viridiplantae; phylum Streptophyta; class Magnoliopsida; order Caryophyllales; family Caryophyllaceae; genus Heliosperma; species Heliosperma pusillum. The sequence goes on along the minus strand of JAIUZE010008059.1, from coordinate 92 downwards.
CTAATTAACTGAAATCTAAATCTGCAAGTAACAATCTGTGGGGTTTTGAAATTGGTTTAAACTAAACTAAATAAGATTAAAGGAAGAGAAGT
>JAIUZE010008058.1:17191-35436 GCA_022085475.1 Heliosperma pusillum | reverse complement strand
ACATATATGTCTTAAAATTAAAGTTACACAAATAAGGTTTGAAGTTACACTCGTAAAGACTAAAGTTACATTCATAAAAATGTTAAAATCAGATAAATTGTCAAAGTTACAAAAATTGAAATTTATATAGTCAAAATCATATTTTGGGTTAAAGTTACAGAAATAAGGGTTGAAGTTACACTCGTTATGACTGAAGTTACACTCATAAAAAGCCTAAAATCATATAAACTTGTCTTAAAGTTACATAAATTCAAATTATTTAGTTGAAATCACATTTTAGTTTGAAATTACGCAAATAAGGGCTGAAATTATACTCGTAATGACTGAATTAAGTTACACTCAAGAAAAGGCTAAAATCACATAAACTTGTCTTGAAGTTTCATAAATTCAAATTTATGTAGTCGAAATCACATTTTAGTTTGAAGTTACATAAATATAGGTTGAAGTTACACTCGTGATGACTGAAATTACACTCATAAAAAGGCAAAAATCACATAAACTTGTGTTGAAGTTTCATAAATTCAAATTTATATAGTCGAAATTTCATTTTAGTTTGAAGTTACACAAATAGGGGCTGAAGTTACACTCATAAATCTCAGAAACTCAAAAGTGCTCAAAAGTGATTAACTAAAGGCTAGAGAGAGAAAGTTAATTAATTAGTGCATAGATAAATGATTAGTGTTAAGTATGTTTTTGTCTCTAAAATCTCATCCATCCATCTCCCTCATCCAATGGCTAGGATGAGGACACATGGACTCAAAAAAAAAGGGTGGACTCAGAAGAACCTATATCTCTCTCTCTCTCTCTCTCTCTCTCTCTATATATATATATATATATATATATATATATATATATATATATATATGTATACCTCTACATATTTATTACCGTTTAAGTATGTTATTTGTGATATGGCTGGGAGAACCCGGAGTTACTCCCCACTGACTGTGGCGTTCATGTTTCATGAATGAACAGGTTGCTTGGCTGGATTTTGCTTGTTTTTGGGTTCGGGTGTGAGCTAGCGAGCAATTGGACTCGACGATTCACCCATAGACGTTCTTAGCTAGTTTGCTAAACAACTTTTATGTTTGATAATATTTTGAGAGACTACGTCTCTTTGTTGTATGTTATACTTTAGCTTGTAATTATTTGACATTCCTCATACTCTTCTTTTGGCATGTAAAAAGTTTCAAAAATATTGTATTTTCCGCCATATATATTGCATGCTTGTTATGTTTTTCTTTCCGCTATCGCGAGGGTTGTCACAGTTTCGTTATTTAGCTTTGTCTAACTTTAAAACTAATTATGAAACTTTGACTAGGATAGTATGAGTATGAGTTAAAGTACCACTTCGAACGTCCGCGTTGTACTCGAGGTTAAAAGGCTTAAAATTCGTCTGAAGTGATCGCTGGCCTCGCTCGTTTGCAGATCCTTACGTTCAAAGGAGGGCAATTTGTTAATGAGTTTAATTCAAATGGCAAGTCATTATTTTTGTCTCTTCTATTTAGTTCATTTTCAATTTAGTGTAAGTCGTTTTAATTCGATAGTCTAATTCAAACTATTAATCTAACAATCAAATAGACAATTAGGTTAAACTTACTCCCATTTTAAAACTACCATGTAACGATCTTCTAATTAATGAACCCATCTCGTCTACTCACTTATTTCTCGCTAGTGTGGAATTGCGCTTAAGACCGCTCCCTTAACATTCGATGACTTAAAAAATGCCATAGTAAATTGATTCCTAATTTGGTCTAACAAGGTCGGGTAGGCACACGGTTTAAGGGAGTCTTTCAGAGTCAATTTTGGTTTTAATTCGTTCACTAGTCGATCCTGTTTGTTGAATACGGGTAGGCTTATGATGGTTGTCTCTTGAGACGTTTAAGAAATAAGCCGTTTTCATGTCACTTGTATATGAGTAAAACATAACTAGTTAGTTAACGTGTCATGAACAAAACGTCAATTAATTCGTAGTCTCGTTCCCGTCTTTAATCTTTTGACTTGCGAATTGAATTAATCAAACTTGTATATTAGAAATCGTATTTAGTTTTGTATCGAATTTATTTCCTGTTCTAAGAGTCATGTATTTTGTTTGTCGTCCACGCGTCACTCGATTGAGTATGAGGTAAACTCGATAGAGTTGGGGGTTACTCGACTGAGAATCAGTCCAGTCCTAGGGTAACTCGATCGAGTATAGCCTTACTTGACCGAGTCGTGTACTGTCTCGACTGAGACAGGTCTATCCTAGCTGTGACAGAGGTGTCTCGATCGAGACAGGTTTGTCTCGACCGAGACAAGTCTGTTTCAACCGAGACAATAGCGTCTTTGTTTATTTTTAGTTTGTTTTGTATTAGTTCGAGTCTTGTAGTATTTTAATCTGGTTTGTGTCCTATACCTTGTAAAATAACAGCTAATGTTTGCTATCTATCTTACTCCATGAGTAAGTTGTCTCTTTGCTATTTTCTATTTGTTTGTTTATGCTAGTTAGCTTAAATGAATCTTCACTTGTTAAATCACTTTGACGAAGTAGTAAAGGCATTAAAATGACATAGAATGAAATTCACATGTTAGGGTCTAAATTACATGGTTATATTCGCATGTGACACGTCTCTAAATAGCCAATATTTTGTTTAGTAGAGACCATTATGGTAACGGGCGGGGTTATGTGTTTTTTAATTAAATTAATTAACTTCCTAACACGTAATCTCACACTAACTCATTTTCTCTAAAATTGGTTTCTAAATTCCATGTTAAAATTTAGTGGCGACTCTCTTTTCAAAAGCTAAATAAAAAATGTTCTTTTATGAAATAAAATGCATTGCGTGGATCGAATTCCCTCATCCACAGTAATTGTATGTTTAAATTAGTAATCGCATACTCAAATCACCCAAATCATCAATACATATGGTTTTATTGGACTAATAATTTATATATATATAATTTGTGACGAGATTATTCAGTCATAAGCTTTTGACATTTCAGAGGGAGCAATGGAAGAGCAAGTGGAATAAGGGGGCTTGTAAGAAATCACAAGCTTATGACAATCACAAGCAAGACGTTATATAGTTTTTAGGGTTATTTAATGAAATCTATAAAAAATATAAAAAGACAAGCTTAAGATGCCACATGGAATCATAACACACTACAAAATCTGATGTGGCAATCTAATGTAATTCAACAATTCCCTACACTAGTTCATATGGAGTAATTGGTATGAGTTGAGCAAAATTTCATACGACATATGCAAGCACTATATTAATTGCTTTCTTCCGTTTTATTAGACCATTAAGCTACCACGCTATGCTTTAATTGGAAATTAAATTGCTTTGAATGTTTCTTCATTGCACAGTTTAATTCAAGAGGTTGCCCACCACTTTTTATTTCACACATAATAATTTGTACCATCTAATTATCTTTACTTAAAACCGTAAGAAATGCATATATGGCTGGTATGTTTAATAGATTAATTTCTCATATGCTAAAACCAACTTTTCTTGTGATTATTTGTTTTATTTATTTTCTAATGGTTGTTTGTTGGTTATAATTTTACAGGATTCTTTAAATTGCTTATCCCATTGTTTGTGTGATTGGTTACTATCATGGTTTTTCATTATATTACTTCTTTATCGCTTGCAGGTGTATTGTTTCACAGATGATTGCTTACTATGATGCATGCTAAGAATTGGTTACTCCAATCCAAGCATATAACATTAATAATGAATATACTGGAGTAGCAATATGAGGGAGTTTAGAAAAGGTTAGATTGTCCTCTTAAATAGATTATGACGTTTATTTTGTGCCTTGACCACTTTTGTTCTTCTTAGTTGGTAGTTATTGTGTGAAACGGTAAGATGACCTATTAGGATTTTAAGGGGTCGTTTGGTTGCATGTGCGAATTTGTATTGTCTAGGAAGTCATAAATCACATGATTTTAGAATTCATGTGAATTAGTAAATAGTGTTTGCTTGCCATGGAAGAAGTGTAATTCATGTAGGCATTTCAACTTACCTAGGGGAACCTAGGTAAGTCACTTCCTCCATTATGGAGGAATTGGAATTCATGGGAACTTACAATTCATGTGAATTGGGGTAACCAAACAACATGCCCATTTTATAATTCACATGAATTTAACTTCCTATGTTAATTAGTGGGTAACCAAACAACTCTTAAGAGTTATGCTACATAAATCCTAAAGTAATGTTCAATGTATTAAGAGTTATTAGTAATTAGTACCATTACGTTGGTATTAATGATGACCTTTGAGATGAACAAAGGCTATGACTCTATCTTTGTATATATATCATTTTCTATGATGAAATAAGATGAAACAAGCAATTCCAAAACAATTACATTATCATATCTACAAATCTTAACATGACCCATTTGAATAAAAAACACTTGATAACAATAAATGAATTTTTTTTAAAGTAAAGAATGATCGACTCACGGTTTGAAACCGTCTCTTTCAAAATTTGTGCTTACGACTATATTACTCCGTAGTATACGTATGTTTGATTTGACTGACTGCATATTGCAGCAAAGTTGGGAGCAATTATCAGTCCACTCTTATTTGTTTTTTTTTTTTTGAAATGGTCATTAGGATGGTTTTATTAGACCATCCTCAAGCAAGGTCAATTAGTAGGTCATGACCTTGCTTGGTCATGCTAATGATGTAATTACACAAACACAATTGGTGACCTTCTTTGTTAATTGGTGACCAAAGGTCAATTTGTGACCATGGTGGAACAAAATTGACCACCTTAGTGACCTACTAGGTGGACAATTTTTATTGGTTGAACAATATAAAAACAATAAAATAAGTATATAGTATGGATTGTGAAGTGGAAAATGATTGGGTTGATGACCTAGGTCGTGACCTTCTGCTTGGGAGGGTAAAAGTAAGTCAAGATAATTAAGGTGAGATTAAGAGTAAAATCGGGTCGCGACCTAGTTAGTGCGACTTCTGCTTGGGGATGGTCTTAACATGTTCTTCTTGAAATGGTTAGTAGGATGGTTTTATTAACATGTTAGCAAGTTCATCTTCGTTCTTTACTTTTAGATCATTCATTTTAAGCTTCTTTTCAATTGTTCGGGGCCAGTACCACGGACAATAATGTCAGATATGCCTCTGGTACAACTTTTGGTATTTGATGCATCATGTTTTTCTAGAATTTTATATAAATTAATCAAATTTACATTGCTACCCAATTTGTAGTTGGTTTCTTTGTAAGTATTGAGTTTTCATTTTCAAATAATGTAATAACCACTCCCACAACTTTATTAAAGGACGATGCAATACATCTGGTGGTATCATTGTTTGTCCATCTGTTGAATTAATACTCCCTTGCATCCACACCAAAGGTAATATTGGACTTTTCACACTTGTCGATGCGCGTTTTGCAATGTGAATATTTTTAGTTACACATTATTAAAAATTATAATAATTTGATATTCTTATAGCATTCATGATGATGAATCAAACAAGATCTCGTATGACTATATTTTCTCTTATATATTACGAATAATACTAAAGATTCTTCGCACCCTTGAATAGTGCAAAAAGCCCAATGTTACCTTTGGTCTGAATGGGAGGGAGTACGATTCTAACCAACAGTCAACGAGTTAATGCGTGACACTGTTTGGATTTAACTCGATTTCAGATGGAAATAGTAATAGTGCACTTGATTCTAGTGCATTAAGCTATATCTATACTATTTAACCCGGTTTCCGATCCATATTATTTTGGGGCATTCCCGATTAACTCCATCCTTTTCACTTCTCAAGGAGCACATTATTGTAATGCGATGCGTTATGATGGTTATCTTTCTCAATTCGAAACATAGTATTAGAGACTTCTTATGCTTGCTATTAAGAAGATATGTTGGCTCCAATTTGGTAACTATGTACTTGGTAATGCCCTCCCATGGAAACGTTTGAGTATACTAGCTCTACTTAAAAAACTAGGTTGAATGATTAACATATGAAAACTGAAGAGGCATTTATCAATGGAGACGAACATATGGTGACTGAAAGCAACATTAAATTAGTTACAAAATTCTCATACCACTCCTTCCCGTTCTACCTAATACTCCCTCCCATCCAAACCAAAGGTTACACTTACCTTATTTGGACCATCCAAACCAAACTACCCATTCCATTTCGGGTAACAAATAAGACCAACTAATCCTCATTTACCCTATATATTTACACAATATGTCATTATCCCACCCAACTAACATTAAATACTCAAGTGGTTCTACTTCTATTCCAATACTACCATTCCCTTTTCTATGTTTTCTTAAAACTTGTGCTCCCTCCCATGTAACCTTTGGTTTGGATGGAAGGGAGTATATAACAACAGTGATTGAAATTCATTTCTCCAAAACCATAGAAGATAAGTTATCTAATGAAGTCAGTTTTAATTTGGAGCAGATTATTATAGCTAGGATCAATTAGTTTATTTTTTTGATAGTGTTATTATATAAATACTTAACAATCTAAACTCTTAAAAACAAAAAATTAAACAAGCCCGTGAATTGTACGGGAACAAAAACTAGTTAATCCATCATAAGCCTGCCTTTCCCACTTTAATCCAACCTCTTACATTATGTCATATTAATCTGGTATTTTCTTTCATTTAACTTATCTTAGTCCAGGCTTTATAGTTACAAGATGTTATCGATTACCTCCTTATATAACTAGTAACCTTCCTTTATCTTCTCTCCTTTTTTTTCTTACCTTCTTTCTTCTTTCCTCTTCCTTTATGCTAAAAGGTACAGTATATAACTTTCTTCATATTTATTTATTCTTTCTCTTCTCATTTCCTATGCCATATTTTTCCAGATTACCCAAAAAGGAGAAAGGGGTTGTTTTCTTCTTCATCTTCAATAGTTTCTAGTAGTAGAGATTTTAGTAATCAAATTCTATGGAAACACTAACCCCCATGCGGTCATGAGGGTGGTGACGAAGGGCGTTTATGTGGATAAGAGGTTCTATGGTTGTTTATTATGAAAATGAAACTGAGGGGGCACGATAAACTGGAAGATTAGATGAAGTAAGATGACAGAAAGGGTAAAAAGTAAATAAAGGAAGGTGAAATGGGAGGTCATCAATAAAGGCCAAGGTTTAATATAAGGGTGACAGGATTAACAAGTTGTCTTTCCAAAGTAACAATACAAATTAAATGAAAGAAAAAAAAACGGATCAATATTGGATCTTCTAAAGGTTGGATCAGGGGCGGAGCGAGGGGTGCGCACCCTCGGTTGGCCGGATTTTTTTCCTTATAAAAAAAGTCATAAAAAATAAGTAAAATATATGCTCCTCAATAATCAATATTAGTCTAGTTTCCTAGTGGATAAGATAATGATTTTTGTATTTGAGGTTGGGTGTTCGACTCACCCCTTAGGCACATTTTCTTTATTACTTGGCTCTTTTACAAACATCTCCTTGTTATTCTTAAATTTTCATTTTAGCGTAAGTTATTATTATTAATACTTCAAACCTTGTTTCCTTTTTCCCTATTTTGTTATTTAGGTTATTAGTTTGAAATTTTCTTTGATTAATTACTTCTATAAATATCTTGTACTTTATTTTGATTGTTGAATTTTAATCATTTTACTAATTGCTATTTCAAAATTCAAGTAACTTAAATGTACAGTATATATAGTTGTTTTTATATTTTTGATAGGTTATTAAATAATAGTTGTATCTCATTAATGGTTCATTTTTCTTATTATAGTATTTTGTCTCGAGAAAAAAAAAATTAAAACTGAAAATTAATCCAAGAAGAAAAGAGTTATGTGCTAAAGTGGTCTCCCTCCAATCCAAACTAATGTACCTGTGGGCCCAGGCACAAGGTTTAAGAAAAGTCACCTAAAGATGGTAAAAAGGACTCATGTACTCTTACTTTTTCTGAGTAAAGTGGATGAGAGTTGATGGTATTTGTGTAAATAAAAGATTGTAATGAGAGTATATTTGTCCACTTTTTGCCAAAAAAGAAAATGGGTACATTGGATTGGATTGTCCCAAAATGAAAAGTGCGTACATTGGATTGGATAGGAGGGAATATTTTTTTTTCAAGAAATTTATTTTATACCACAAAGCTAACTTAATTATTTCAATTTATAAATTCTCTCAATTTTTTTTGTCATAAAAGCAACAACAACGATTTATAGTTTTGGTTATACGTAATATGAGTCAAGTCATTATAAAATAATAGCATCACTAAAAGATTTAGCAGTCTATGATTTTCTTTTTATAATATTTATATTTTAATTAAAAGAGTATAGTAGTTTAGTGAAAATTATATAATTTGATGAAAAGATTAATTTTTATAAAAATGATTAATTTTAATAAAAAAAAGATAAAAATATAGTTAATACATTATAATTATTAATTTTCTTGTTTAGTATACAATTAAATTATCAATACCTTTCTTATTTAAAAAGATGTTTTTTGGAGGAAAAATTTGATAACTCGCCTTTTATTTTAGTAGATAGGGGATGAAACAAATGAAACCCTAATTTACAAAAATTCAATTAAAATTATAGACTCCTAATTTGAGATTTCTTTCTCATTTTAGATTAATGAAGAAATATAAAATTTTAGAATCTATTTGGATTCACAAAGAAAGGCACGCAAAGCTAGTGATGATGATGATGATGTATTGAAGCGTTTTTAGAACAAAAAATCTCGTCATATGGCTTCAAATATTTACTATTTCTAATCTTTTTTGGCATGTTGTCTACTATGTAAAACAAAGTTTAATATTTAAGCATTTTGTTATATTGTTATTTTTTTTAAAGTTGTGTACTCCCATTTAGAGGTGGCAATCGGGTCGGTTACGGGTCGGGTTCAGGCAGTTCGGGTCATGTCGGGCTCGGGTTTGGTTGGGTCAAGTTGCTTATTCAGATCGAGTCGGGTTTGGGTTGGGTCACTTACGGGTCAGGTTAATCGGGTCAATAAATACAACAGGTCGGTTCAGTTTCGGATCGGTTGACCAATGAGTCGGGATATATCAGGTCAATATGCTTGATCAGGTCAAGACCGGTTTGGTTTCGGGTTACTGATGGGTCGAGTATTTTTTATTGTCGTCTTAAATTTGAAAATTAATCGGGTCAATGGTCGGGTCGTTATGTTAAAAGATCACTTTTGAACTTATGAATTATAATATTGGATTTGAGGATCTCGATACAAAAGATATTTGTAAAATATAAGAGTATAACACTATAAAAGTTAATGATTGTATAATTTCAATGAACACTTATGTTGCTCGACCTCGGTTATAAGTATATGACATGAGTGCCTATCCAGTGTCGGATTCGCCTATATTATGGACAAAAAATAATGTTTTTGGTCTAAATTAATCAGTTGTTTATGTAGTTCATAGTTTTGAACATTTGACATATGAAGTATGGCAAAGAACTAAATGAATTACCTATGAGATAGATTTTATTTATTATCTTGACGGTGATCCTACGTATTTAATTTTGAATAGGCTCTATTAGAATGGTGTATTTGAGGTATGGATTTTAAGATCATAATTAATAATCGTGGTCGATTTGTATGGTCATAACTCATAACTCTTTCTTCCCTTTATTGTTTTCAATGGAGCCAAAACTAAACACTCTTTTTCTCACAAAGCGTTAATTTAAAATTTTCTACATATATCACTTGCAATATAATTATTAATAAGTTTAACTAGGAATATAGCGTATTAAATTTACAACTTACTATTTATTTTAAGATTACATTTTGTTTTGAAAAATAAAATGAGCGATAATTTTTTATATCAAGTTTATTAATAAAAAACAAACTATAAAGGAATTTAGATTCTTAAAAAAGATTATTTGGCTATGAGTCAGGTCGAGTTTAATCGGGTTAAAACGAGTTACATACATGTCGGTTCAGTTCGGTTTGGGTCAGGTCGGATTTGTGGGTGAATCGGGTTTCGGGTCGGGTCGGATCGAGTCACAAGTCGGTTCGGGTCATATCATTTCAGGTTCTATCGGTTTATCGATTAACCTTCGGGTCGGTTCAGGTCGGTTTCAGTTCAGCAAATTTACGGGTTCTATCAGGTCGGTTATCGGATAAGTCAGGTCGGTTCTTTGGGTCGGGTCACCTTTTGCCAACTCTACTCCCATTCCAAAAGTTCTGGGTTCGCCACCGGGTTGGAGTAAATTGAGAAGGGCGAGCTTAGGATGGATTAATGGTATTGTAACGACGAATTTCGTATTGCGATAACTGAAATACAAAACAGTCAAACAAAATAAGTTTTTATTAATATCAGAAAAGTTCGTGTACAATCTCTAATAATCCTCTGATTCTAACTAAATAAACTAGGTACACAAACGCGATCCACGTAAGGGTGCACGTGCGTATGCAGGGGGTGCGCGTGTAGAGGGTGTATACACTCTACGCGCGACGTTGACTTGTATTCTTGAGAGGGTCGAACGACTTGAGTCTCTCTTGAATATTTGAGTATTTGGGTTTGAATGTTTGAGTTTTCTTGCGCAGGCGGCACGAATTTGTTGTGCTTGTTGACTGCTTACGATGAATTTCACTTGAATTTCAGAGAATTTCTTCGTCTTCCTTCCTTCTTCGATATTTTCTATCCTTGAAAATGAATGAAATTGGCTCTATTTATAGAGAAAGTTCTGGGTTTCTCGGGCTTCGAGTTACAGGCCCATTTCTCGGCTTGTTTGCGAAATTAGCCCAAATTGAGTCTTGTTTGGATCCGAATAACTCAGAATGACCCAAATTTGATTTAAAAAGGACAAAATAATTAAATTGAGCAAATATTTATTATTAACTCAAAATAATTAATTTCTTTTATTTTTTTTCGACACTTAATAAATTTTCAGTGCCTACAAATTGCCCCCTCGAGACCTTGTCACGTACATTATGTAAGTGTTTCAGCGGGGCGGGGTCTCGATTGATTTTTTTGTTTGAGTTGAAAATCGACGGGCATCCATTATCTTGTAGCGTCAGTTACATTTTTGTGTCATCTTGTCACTATCGGATGACCGGTGAGGCTCTTCATGTGATATTTGTTTCACTCAACTGGTAATTTTGTAACCTTAGACGGATGTCACTTGAATTTTCGTCATCTTGGTTATTTTGTAATCTGAATGAATGGCATTTGAATTTTTGTCACCTAGGTAATTTTGTAACCTTGTCGGACGACACTTGAGTTTTCGTCAGCCGGGTGATTTTTTTAACTTTGACGGACGACACTTGAGTTTTCGTCAGCCGGGTCATTTTTAACCTTGACGGACGACACTTGAGTTTTCGTCAGCCGGGTCATTTTATAACCTTCACGGACGACACTTGAGATTTCGTCAACCGGGTCATTTTTTAACCGTGACGGACGTCACTTGAGTTTTCGTCAACCGGGTCATTTTTTAACCTTGACGGACGACATTTGAATATTTGTCACCCCGGTAATTTTGTAACCTTGGCGGATGACATTTGAATTTTCGTCAACCGGGTCATTTTATAACCTTGACAGATGTCAGTTTCATAGTATTTTACCCAATTCCATAAAAGATAAAGCCACTCTCTTGGTTTAAGGGATAGCCGTCATTTATTGTTTCATGGCTAAGAAATTTTGGTAAAACAAAGCTGCAACTTGTTTTACCTTCCTGAACAATTTAATCTGGAAGGCAAATTTTTACTGGCTCATTTAATGGTGGGGCGGCTTGAGTTTTTCTTGTAGGGCAAGTATTTTTTTTTTAATCATAAACTTTATCTATAAATACTCCTCAAAGCTCAAGCTATCAACCATATATCTTCACATCATATTCTCATACTACATTAACGTTATTTTTTTTCGAGCAATAGATATCTTCCAATACTCCATTATTCATCCTTTGAAGGTCAGTCACTTTTGCTCATGCTTTATTTTTACACAGATCATGATATCGTTATTTTTCTTACGCAAGGTTTTGAACTTATTATGATCATTTGTTAAGTAGCTCTTATGCATGGAGTTTGATAGTAACTTTCATTGTTCACTTTCTTTCTTCTGTCGTCCCAATCTTCTTAAGTTCTTCTTACATATAAAAAATGGTAATTGAATGACTTCTTTTACCGATTTTGTGTATCTCGTTGTTTTTTTATTCTTCTTTTTTTTTGTGGCTTTGTTCGTGTCTCACGAATACTATATGCAATAGCTTCATTATTTTGTTTCATCAAATTGGCATGACTTTTTTCCTAGTTTCATGGCGTACGGACCACCGTAACCGTACCCTTCTTCCATTTTCACTTGTTACTTGTTCTCTTGGGCGCTGATCGGTAACGACGACTTCAGTAAGACAAGTATTTGTTGCTTTTTTTTTTTGGTTCTTAACCCCGACGTTGGCAGGTAGTTCTCTACTTCTTTTCTCCTTTCTTTTTTTTTTTCTGTTTGAGCCTTGAGGAAGTCTTACGTAGCATGCAGGTATAACAATAATGTATAGCATGCAGCTTTAATTATAATATAAGAGAACATGGGTATTTTAATGAGTAATATTCTATGTACACCATTATTTATTGCCAATGTTGTTAATGCTTTGGGCAAAATATTGACACTCCTTTTTTATGATCACTAATTATTCTCCCTTTTCCTCGCAGTTTTGAATGCTAAACGATATCACCATTTGACTAGCAGACTAGAGGTTAATCAATATTTTTATAAGGTAGTCCTCCTTATTGTCACGTAGTCATATGAGCATGCATATTATTTTGCCCTCTGTCTTTCTTGTATACTGCTTTCTTACTCTTGACATTTTTTTTGAAAGGTTATACACCTCAGCATAGCTCACTTTGTGGAACGCTTCCAGGGTGATCGGAAATTCTTGTGTATTAGCAATGGTGACCATGGCGAAGAGTCCGAGACCAGCCTACGTGTTTACAAATCATTATTACGTGCTGATCGTGACCTGGTGAATACTATTAGCCCGACAGATTTCCAAGAACATATGTCGCTTCATGTCAGACCGAGCTCTTATGCTGTTCGTGGTCATATGCTTATCAGTACTTTGCCTACACAACCTATGTGTGACGACAAATTTCCACTTTTAGGGCGCAGAATCATTTCTGGAGATACGAGATGGGGATGTCGTGTTATTCAAGTTCCTGGAGAATCAAGTTATATTGCGGGATATTGGGAATGGACTGAAGATGTTATTTCTAGATGTGGAGCCATTCTAAAAAATTGCTCAGTTTATGATGCGGTGTATGCTTCATTGTATTCTTATGTGCGAGAACCTTGTATTTTGCGTGCATTTCTAGAAGCTTGGTGTCCCACCACAAACACACTTCATACTATGTTTGGAGAATTTTCTATTTCTCTCTGGGATCTTCATCGTCTCAGTGGTTTGCCTATTCTGGGATCAATTTATGATGAAGCAGTTCCTAGCTTTGATAATTTACATGCGATTGATGCTCAAGGTGTTCGGGTAATCCCCCGATCATGTCATTTCTTATTAGTTGTTTATCATCGTCTCAAACTGCAGTCTGGCGGAAAGGGTGTCACTTCACAGCAATGGATCGAGTTTTGGTGTAAGAAATCTCATGTATATAAAATGCCCCAGAAGCGACGACGAGACAGCAAGAACCCTCCCAAATTTACGGGAAATCCTTCCGGGAGAATTGACTCAAAATCGCTTGTATGGACAGCTGAAGAGGCAAAAATATTTGAGTCGTTGGGAATAGTTCATGAAAGTCGTAAGCAATCAACATATGTGGCAGCCTTCCTGTCATGTTGGTTATGTAATTTTGTACTCCCGGAATCTGAAGATCGATTTATTAGACCAGAAACTTTTGAAGTATCTAGCTTGATGGCTCGCGGAGAAGTATTCAGTCTTGCACCGTCGGTGTTGGCTAGTATCTATCGAGGTCTCAACGTGATTTCTACATCTCCCAATCCTGGTTATTCGGGCTCTGTCTTCCCTGCCCATTACTTGTATAGTTGGCTTGCTCATTATTTCAGGACACATCATGAAGTTGAACCATGTCCGAGGGGTCCAAGAATGGTGCTTTATTCTGGTGCTCAATACGCAAAATTTTTCAAAGATGACGATTCCCGTAAACTTATTCATGAGGGACGATCCATCAACCTTGGCTGTAATACATCATGATGATGGAGTCATGGATAAAGTGAATTTCACTTATTTTATATGTCTCCGAACTGCATATTTTCCACTACGCTCTGGTGCATTATTTTTGCTCCAACCATATGCTCCATATCGGTTTTCCAAGCAATTTGGTTTTTGTCAAGGGCTTCCTGGCACTCTTACTTCAGATGTGAAACACGTATCTTGTAAAGAAGCTCTAAAAAGATGGCGAATGATTTTATTTGAAGGTAGTCAATCCCGGGTGAATTTGTTTCCTCCTCCAAGATCAAAGTGGCGTGATTACAATTCGTTGGCTTTTGAGAAGTGGTGGAGCAAAATGAATGTAAAAGACTTGTTAACAAACGCTTCTGTGTTGAATTCAGCAATGGAACCCGCTCCAGCCAAGAAGCTCTCTAGGAGTCATGGGAAACATGATGCAACATGTTTATCACCTAATCATCCTTTAACTGAAGGTTCTGGTGAAATTCCAATCATTCTTCAGTCTTCGAGAAACCAAGTGCATGCTTCACAACCAAACCAGATGGATAGTGATGATGGGGAGTCGGATACTAACTTCAAACATAGGCGTCGAGAAGATGTTAACAAAGCCAAGGCTACAACCGCCAATGTGCAAGACCCTGGTCCAGCCAACGTCAACCTTTTTGCGGACATACCCGAATTCTCAGACAACCCCTCTAAATTGATTCTGGCAGTTCCCTGTTCATCCTTTTTTTTTTTTTTTTTTTTTTTTTTTTTGCTTATTGCTTAATTTTTTTTTTTTTAGCAGGACAGAGAATTTAACCTTGAGAAAGAAGTGCCAAATTTGATAACTGACCCTCTTCTTGATGTTATTGCTGACCGGCCAAACCCGCGCAAAGGCAAGGAGTTAAAAAACTTCAAGCACATTGTTGATGAAGGTAAAATGGAATCTTCTTATATGAAGAACAAAACAGCGGCTTTGTCGACCACCATTAGTCAACCGTCAGTTCAAAGCCCTCATTCACATGAAGCAGTTGCAAGGATAATTCTTGAACATCAGAAGAGGGTGCTTGGTACTTTTGTCAACCAACATCCAAACATGTCTGGCCCCGTCCCTGTGCCATCAGAGATCACGATTATGCCAGAAACACCAGTAAAAGGGATTTTGCATACAGGCTTACAGATGGCTGCTAGCAGTTTGTTGAGGACCGTAAAAGAGGCACCTTTTGCAGATGTCGAGAAAATTGGGAAAGAGGTTGCATTGGTTTAAAAATGTATAAAACACTTTAAAGGGGATCCAACCCGACTTCAAGACAAGATAGAGTCGTATGTCTCCGTTGTCAAGGCTTTTCGTTTTCTAGAAGCAGCTACCAGGGACCGTCTTCATGTTGAGGATTTGGATAAAGAAATTACTGAAGAGCGTGAAGGACTCCAAAAAGATAGTCATATTCTTGCTGATGCCGAGGCGGCCAGTCTCATCATAGCGGAAAAGATCTTCTCAATAGGGAAGGAGATAGCTCAGCTAGAGGATGCGCTAGAAAAAGCTCGTAAAGCATATCGTCAGTTAGAGGGTGACATGGAAAATCTTGAGAGATCTCGTAACGTCGCCCGAGACAAAGTTGAAGCAAGAGGGTCGAAGCTCTCTAAATTAGAAGCTACCCCGCGATTGAGCGCAGAAGATGTAACCGCACTCGAGGAGCAAAGACGTTTAGTCCTGGAAATGCAATCATCGCTGGATCCAGATGCTTGGATGGATTTAGTATTCTAGAATAGATTTTCTGATAAGTCACCCAATGTATGTAGTACTTTTTTTTTTTTTGAAAAGATGACGAGGTATGTTACAGCTCTGTACTAAGGAGTTGTAGTGCTTGGTGTATGCACGTACCCCTTTTGTAAACGTACAGTTTTGTTGTACGTGCTAATTTTGTAACAACCTCATGTGTACGTGTCCCTTTTTAGATATAATGTAAACGTAATATGATATATTATAAATTTGTATTCAGCTGCACACTATATCGATATAATATGACAGGACACGGCGCTAGGAGCAACAAAATTTTTTTTTTTTTTTTTTTTTTTTGAACAAAATATTTGCTCCAATTGCCTACGTACTCGAAAAGGTGCCAAGGGTGGCAATTTGCAAGATCAAGACACCGTAGTTCCGAGGGGGATGATGTTTGTTTTGGAGGTGTGGCTGCACTTGAGCTACATATTCTCCCAAGCTGCCTACGTACCTGTAAAGCACGAAATGCACTTCACAAGATCAAGCCGACGTAGTTCATAAAAGATGGAAGATTTTTTTTTTTTTTTTTTTTTAAGACGACATTTTTTTTTTTTTTTGAGTTGTGGCTGCACTCGAGCTATATGTTTACTCAAGCTGCCTACGTACTCGAAAAGTAAATCAATACTCCACAAGATCAAGTCGACGTAGTTCATAAAGGTTTGCAGTTTAGACTCTTGCTTGGGAGCTGACTTGCAGTTTACGCTATTGCTTAGGAGCACTTGTGTTGTTTCAAGAGTAGTAAAGTTTGAGGAATTTCCCATTTATTGGGCCTATGAGCACACCGTCTTCATCCGTAATTTTGTAAGCACCATTTGTATAGACCTCCTGCACCACATATGGGTCGTCCCACTTAGAAGTGAATTTACCAACTGGCTTGTGAGAGGTAATAATTGGCCTTCGTACTGCAAGGACCAAATCTCCTACTTGAAAAGAACGAGGACGCACGTTTTTGTTGAATGCTCGTGACAACCGTGCCTGATAACACAGGAGCTTTTGTTGGGCATCAAGTCTTTTCTCATCAAGAGCCTCCAATTCTGTTAAGCGCAAGTGGTCATTTTCATCTTCTGTGAGCCCCTCTTGAATAGCGATGCGTAAGGATGGGATATGCAATTCTAATGGCAACACGGCCTCAACTCCATAAACCAATGCGTACGGGGTCGCCTGAGTAGGCGTTTTGTATGTTGTACGATACGCCCATAGTGTCTCACCAATTCTTTCATGCCAGTCTCGCATTGATTTTGTTACCACTTTTCTCAGCAAGTTGCACAATGTCTTGTTGAAAGCTTCAGCTAAACCATTTGCAGGAGCATTGTACATCGACGACTTATACTGCTTGAAGTTGAATTTATTTCCCATATTTGTCATAAGATTATTGAAGAAAGGCTTTCCGTTATCTGTTATGATGTGTCGCGGTACACCATATCTGTAAATAATGTGATTTCGAATAAAGTCCACAACATTTTCCTTCTTGACTTCTCGTAGTGTTATAACTTCTGCCCATTTTGAGAAGTAATCGGTACCAGCGAGAATATACTCGTGACTATTCGAAGCTTTTGGAGTTAGTGGTCCAACGACATCTAGTCCCCAAGCTTCAAAGGGCCATGAAGAGACAGTCGGATGTAATGGCTCTGGCGGCTGATGTATGAAATTTGCGTAGAACTGGAAGGGTTCACATTTTTTCGCGAAATCCATGCAGTCTTGTACCATGGTTGGCCAGTAATACCCCATTCTCTTTATACGATCATGAAGTTTAGGCCCAGATTGATGGGCGCCACAAATGCCAGAGTGGGCTTCATGCATTGCTTCAGTGGCTTCATCTCTATTTAGACACCTTAACCAGTGTCCCAAGAAAGAGCGTTTGTACAACGTCTTTTTGTAATGAATGAATCTTGGAGCACGTCGGCGTATCTCTACCTTATGCCTGGGATCATTGGGTAATTTTTGGTGGTCCAAGATGTAACAACCCGAAAAGTACCCAATTTTTCTAGTAAAAATATTTACTAACACTTTTCAGTAGAACTTAAGTTTTTAAAATAAGAATTTTTGTTCCGAGTCTTATTTTGAAATTCCGCGTTCGTATTTGGAATTTCTGAGAGATTTCATGAAAAGACTGTTTTTAGTCATCTTTGACTTTTCTTGACTTTTAAGTCGTCTTTGACTTTACTTGACTTTTTAAAGTCGTCATTGACCTTTTCTTGACTTTTAAGTCGTCATAAACTTTTCTTGACTTTTAAGTCATTTTTGACTTTTCTCGACTTTTCAGTCAACTTTGACTTCGTTGACTTTTCCCGACTCGCCTTGTAAGTTTGAAGACCGAAATTTTCTTTGAAAAAATAATATTTTTGATTTATTTTTATTTAGATTTATTAAGATTTATCATAATTTAA
>JAIUZE010008058.1:0-17171 GCA_022085475.1 Heliosperma pusillum | reverse complement strand
TTACGTAAATTCTATCAAGTAACGAAGAAGTTACGACAATTCTAAGATCGATATCAAAGAGGGAAAGTTGAGATTTCTTAGAGAGGAAGAAAAGTTGTGTTTGATTTTGTGTTGAATGAAATATTAGGTTAAGGAGGGAGTTGTGTGAGTTATGAAGGAAAAGTCAAAGACGGTTTCCAAAGTCAAGAAAGTCAAACTCGACTCAAAAGTCAAGAAAAGTCAAACTCGACTTAAGACGGGATTTTCATGGAATCTCGCAGAAATTCCAAATACGAACTCAGAAATTCTAAATTCGACTCGGAACTTAAAATTATAAATTAAAACTTAAAATTACTGAAAAGATTTCGTAAAATATTTCTACTAGAAAAATAGGGTACATTTCCGGGTGTTACAAAACTAATAATAATATCTAAGATATTTATTAATTTATCGATCCGTCAACGAAAATTACGCAAAACCGTTTACAAAACAGACCCGACAAGCACCATATCACACGGCTCTCCTTCCTCTCATAGGGCTTGATATTTTCATTTCTTTTCATTAATATAACATAATATCTAGATATTTGATTTAATTAACTTAATATCTAATTAATTATCTTATTATAATAATAAAACCCGAGTCAATTCCGTAACAACAATTTCAAAACCAGACTCATTATTTCTTCTATATGTACACGGCACACTCCATCATTACTCACCAACAACTTTTCATTTTTACAATAAATCAAATTAAGATCTAATTAATCGTTCTTCATCGTTCTTCATTCGTTCTTCGTCGTTCTTCATTCGTTCTTCGTCGTTCTTGAGCAAAATCATCGTAAAACCTTCATTTCTTAATTAAATCCGTCCTAACTTATATTTCTAGAATCTCCTCTTCGCTCTCCATCTTCAAGTACGGTTTAATTTCAAATCCGACAAAATCGTTTTCAACATTTAATTATGGAAAATCAAGTTTAAGTTCTAATAATGTTTTTCTTGTCATTTCTTATAGGGGAAGATTTTGAAGACGAGTTGGGTGACTCGTATATATTAGAAGAAGACTAGTAGACGGGTTTCTTATTTCTTAGTTCTTATATTTTGGGTGCTACTTGATTTTGTGCTAGCTAAGGTAACGATTCCGAGTTACTCGACGAATTAATGTTACATACTTTAGTTGTTGTTTATGATTTACGGTTTTAGTTAGTAACATGATAAGTAGTTGTTATTATTATGTTTTATGAATTTATAGCATGTTTTGTGTTCTTGACATATTGGGATGATTTATTCATAATCATGATTTTTGTATGATGATGGTTTAATTGGTTGTTAAAATGGTTGTTTGTTAATTAAAACATGTTGGAAATTAATTAGGTGTTTGTTGTTGTTGGGGCCGTGAGAAATGGCTGGAAAAACCAGCCCAAACCAGGCCGGTTCAGGCCGGTTCAGGCCCGGTCCAGGCCGGTCTGGATTGGTCTGGGATTTGTCCTTTGGGTTTTTGTCGATACTTGATTGTTTTGTTGTTGTTTTGACGGGTTTTAAATATGTTAAGCATGCGGGAAATATTAAGAAACGGTTTTTAGAAAAGATGACCAAAATCGGTCCAAAATGAACCGTGGGTCCCATTGGACTTGTGACGGTTTTTGAGTATTGTTATTTTATCGTGTTTTGTAATATTTAGCAAGTGGGAAATTTTAATAAGTAAATTATTTAATTAAAAGGTTTCCAATATATTATTATTTCTCACATGTTAGAAATTATAATACGTGATTGTAGTTTAATTTTATATCCTTTAAGTCAAGCGGGTTTTTGGTATGAATTAATAATTCACATGTTAGAAATTGAATGAAATAGCATGAAATGAATGTGATATTCTTATGTTCAAGCCTCGATGGCTAAGACTCTGTTTCTAGCCGGTTTGAACAAACGGGTTTGGTCAAACTACGATCTAGTCAGCCCCGTTTTGACTGATGACCCGTCGCGGGACTCGGGTCGGGGATTTGTCTTCAGGTAAGGTTTTATTTAATGAATGAATGAATGAGCATTAGTAGATATGAGGCGATATGATATTTGAATATGATTTATGTGCAATTAGTCACATGATAGGAAGTTTTCCCGTGACTGTTTGATTATATGGTTGGTGTCGTGTTGACTAAGTACCCGAGAGAATTATGAGTATATGGCGTCTTGACCATTCGAATCTAACTGAGTATCTGGACCATGACATTGATCGGCCCGTACTATCTTTAACGAGTATATGTTCGCCGCTTGATAGCTTCTGGTCCCGGCTCTTGGTGGGGTATATCCAAGTCGGGGTATGGCTGCCATTGTTTCCACTTTGGGAAATGGAGCCAGTTTAAGTACTAGCCAACCCCTTTGATGGATCTTCTTAGGGTGTACTCATGTGATTGTATCATGGGTCTTGGATGCGAGGTTTTTTTCCGCATTTCTCTGGGTCTGCGCAGTCTAGGTTTAGGGTTGAGTCTTATCTTGGACATGTTTCTGAGAGGAACCTCTGAGCTAAGATATGTGCTTTGGATCTGGGCCATGTTATTAGTGTAACCGCTGAGCCTAGATGTGTGCTTGGTATTTGGGCCATGTTACTAGAGTGACCGATGAGCCTAAATATTTAAGTATATCCTACCTCGTGGTATAGACTCGAGTTACAAAGTCTTCGGATGGACGCTCCTAAGAACTTATGCCTGTTTCTAGACGGATTGGTCTTTAATGTTTGATGATTCTATGAGTTTTAGAAGGTGAGATGCAAGCCGGCTAAGATTGATAGAGTTTGGATTACCGATTGTTAACTGATTCACATGATTACGTGTTGATTAGGGTTGAGTGTATCAGGGCCATGTTACTTGGTAACCGCTGAGCCAGCATACCAGCTTCCCTACCTCGGTTATATTTTATTATCGGTTTCACATGATAGCTTTCACATGATAGGTTATGTGTTAGTTATTTGTTTCATAACATGAAAAGCATATCATATATGGTTAAGTTTTGTATTTTCTATATACATTACTTTATGTTTATTCATGTTTTATTAAACTTGACATTTCGTGGCTGGGAGAACTCGGAGTTACTCCCCACTGACTGTGGCTTCCGTGTTTATATTTAATGCGGTCGAACAGGTGGTGTTGCATATTTGGGGTACATGGACGAGCTAGCGAGCGAAGTATTTACCTTGGACCTATATTCGGTTCTTAGATTGTATATTATTATACACTCTTTTATTTCCGTATTTATACGGGAGATATGTCTCCCGTCTTGTATATTTCTTTTGTATAATATTATTTCTGTTTTGTAATGACCCTTTTTATTTATGACACCCTTGTTTATGTATTTAAATATTTTTTTCTTTCCGCAAATTTGAGGGTGTCACACAAGAAATCAATGATAGGCTGACGCCAATCATCCTCATCAGCTGTGTAGACGCAGATCATGTTTGTTTCATTTGCAATTTCTCCAGCTTCAAGTAATGGAACTGCCCAACGATTGCAGACTGGAACTTGCATAGATTCTTCTGCCCCCAGTGCCAAAGTGGCTGCAAGGTTAGCAAGTGCGTCAGCCAACTTTTTGGCACTCCTCGGTACATGACCAATATTAATGGAGTCGAGTTGATTAAGCAGCTGCAGCGCCTGTCGATGGTAGGGAATTAAGTCATCCTTTTTTACCTCGTACTCATCGAGGACTTGGTTGATCACCAATTGTGAGTCCCCGTAAATATCCATTTCCCTAACGCCTATTTCAATTGCCATTTGAAGGCCCAATATCAAAGCTTGGTATTCTGCTACGTTATTTGAGCAAAATTGTGTGAGTGTAAATGAGTATGGCATCACATGGTTCTGCGGAGATATGAATACAACACCTGCTCCAGCTCCGTCTTGCCTTGCAGCACCGTCGAAGTACATTTGCCATGGAGGTAAAATGTCCACGTAAAAGATTTCTTCTCCTGGTAGCTCGTCTGAAAGCTCCCACTTTGCCGGGATTGGATGATCAGCGAAGAAATAAGCAATAACTTGACCCTTTACCGCCTTTTGAGACACAAACACTAAATCATACTGTTTAAGTAACACTGCCCATTTCGCGAGTCTACCAGATAAGACCGGTCGTGAGAGTATGTATTTGATGGGGTCAGCTTTTGAGACTATATGTATAGTATGTGCCTGCATGTAGTGTCTCAGCTTTTGAATTGCAAACACTAATGCGAGACATGTTTTCTCAATTGGGGAGTAATTCAACTCAGCTCCTACCAAGGTACGACTCAAATAGTATAGTGCCCTCTCTTTGTGCTCTTCAATTTCTTGGGCACACATTGCTCCCAGCGAACGTTCTTGTGCGGCGATGTATAGAATTAGTGGTTTTCCTTGAATTGGTGCCCCCAACACTGGTGCACTGGCCAGATACTTCTTTATGCTATCAAAAGCATGTTTGCATTTCTCATCCCATTGAAATGGAGCATCTTTTTTCATAAGATGACTGAACGGTTGACAACGTCCTGCTAAATTAGAGATGAACCTTCGAATGTATGCCAAACGTCCTTGCAATCCGCACAGCTCCTTCAATGTCTTTGGTTCTGGCATTTCGTTGATAGCTTTGAATTTTGTTTGGTCTATCTCAATGCCTCTGTGTCTGACCACGAATCCCAAGAATTTTCCAGATGTGACGCCAAATGCACATTTGAGCGGGTTCATCTTGAGTTGACATTTTCTAAGTCTCTCAAAAACGATTTGCAGATCTTTAATATGATCTTTCCTTTTTTTCGACTTGACAACCACGTCGTCGACATAACACTCTATCGTTTTATGTAACATGTCATCGAAGATCTTTTGCATTGCTCGTTGATATGTGGCGCCTGCATTCTTAAGTCCAAATGGCATGACTGTGTAACAAAATATCCCTTTTGGTGTGCGAAATGCCGTTGCTTCTTGATCTTCAGGTGCCATTTGTATTTGATTGTATCCTGCAGTACAATCCATGAACGAGAGTGCTTCGTGACCAGTAGTTGCATCGATCATCAATTCTATTACAGGCACAGGGAAATCATCCTTTGGGCATGCATCATTAAGATCTCTGAAATCGACGCACACACGCAGTTGCCCATTCTTCTTTCTAACTGGAACAATGTTGGCTATCCATGTAGGATATTTGACTTCTCGGATAAATCCGGCTTCAATTAGTTTATTAACTTCTTTTTCTATTTCAGGTATAAGCTCCGGCCTGAAGCGACGCTGAGATTGCTTTTTAGGACTGACACATTTTTTGATTGC
The DNA here is from genome assembly GCA_022085475.1 of Heliosperma pusillum. Classification (NCBI taxonomy): domain Eukaryota; kingdom Viridiplantae; phylum Streptophyta; class Magnoliopsida; order Caryophyllales; family Caryophyllaceae; genus Heliosperma; species Heliosperma pusillum. The sequence continues at coordinate 11,920 of JAIUZE010008058.1, read as the reverse complement.
AAGGCGATGGACTGCAACTTTTGGGCTTAGTCCGGGCATTTCCTTGTAGGTCCAAGCAAATACGTCCTTGTATTCGGTCAACAACTTGTAGTATTCACATTCTTCTTCTTGAGTTAACAAAGTACTAACGTATATTAGACGAGGGTCTTCAGTTGTTCCTAAGTTGAGTTCTTTTAAATCATCTACAGTTGATTGTACCCCGTCTTCAAGTGTTTCAGGTGCTTTGTCAGCCTCTACATCTTGTTGTCATCAGGAAGCTCTTCTGCAGTGATATGATAACACGTCGCAACTTCCAAGTCTTTTGAATCACGAGATTGTGAAGATGAAGGTTCAGACTCTTCATCATTTTTTGAGGATTGGTCAGTGAGAATTAATACACGCCTCCGTGCTTTTAGTGGCTCATATTGGATGATGTCCACTACTTGCAGACGCTTCATGCGAGAGGGTATTGCGCTTCTCAAGTCATCACTTATGCTTATGTCTTCATTCTTTTCATCCACATAAGTTGAGCACGAAAAAGTCTTACCATTATCAGTTTTGGACGTTTCTAAACGAGTGAAGACCGATTTTGAAGAAACACCCAAACGATCGCGTAATGCACCCTTCATTCTTGTACATGGCGGGGTTGACGACTTAACTTCACCTGCACCACGTTTATTCAGTCAAGTGAAGGCGAAAGGACGATTTGTTGTAGTATTCGGTCTTCCCAACCTCTCGAATACAGATGTACGAGCTCTTCGTGTAGGCGGACTTATCCTGTCAAAGACAGAAGATGTTGGTGGTCTTATAACGTCTTTTGCTTTGTTCTCTTCAACCTCTTCCACTGTAATATGTTGTGAAGATGTAATGTTTCGGTTCCTACGCGCGCTAATTTTCACAGGTGCGGGAGACTTGTAGCCAATCCCTGCTTTAGTCTCAATAAAGGTTCCTTCTTGTTTGAACAGTTCAAGTTGCGTTCTATTAAGACCAAATGGTTAGATTTCTATAACTTTTCCAAGGGAAGTTGGTTTTGTAAAGTCGTAACCTGCCTTTTCTAGTAGCTTGTATGCGTTGGAATCAAATATTCCCATTTTTTGCTCACTTGGTGATCGGTTCGACGAACACACAAAGCCAGGTGGAGGAGGTTTCACAACTTTTGCTTGGGTTGAACTTGGGAGAGGTATGGTGACCTTGGCCATCCATTCTTGCTTTATTAGTGGACTTGGTTTACTTCTGTCTTTAAGATCTATCTTTGTTCTACACTCTGCAAAAGGACTATCTCCTTCTTTGCGGCGAGACTTGGGAATATACCGCAATACTGGCGAGTTAGACTTTTGTGGCATTTCTTGCTTCTTATGTGATGTAACGGGAATGGTTGATTTCTTAGCGTTGTTTATATTTTGACTGACGTCATTTTCTTCAACATGACTTGTATCAATATCGTTTTTGATGTTCCCCTTCAGCTTACCCCCTTTTCCAGTCGAAGAGATGGTGGTTGGCATGAACTCGCTAGAAGTACCATTATCTTCAAAGAATTTTGCGTCAGCAAAGAAAGAGTCCGCCTTAGTGAAAGGCTTGACATCTCCGTTTATCTTCATTTCACCGCCGCGATAATACTTCAAGCATTGATGGAGGGTTGATGCAACAACTCCATTTTCATGCTTCCATGGTCGACCTAATAACAGCTTGAACGATGTCTTGGCCTCGATGACATGGAAGAGTATTTCTGATGACAAATCACCCATGCTAAGTTTTACGCGAATCATGCCAATAGCTCGTTCTCCATTCAAGTTGAAACCGTGAATTACTGTTCGACTGCTGGAAAGTTCATCAACTGTGATCCCTAGCTCTTTCATGGTTGCTTTTGGCATAAGATTAACTCCTGAGCCTCCATCTATTAAGATTCGATTGACTTTTTGTCCACGAATATAGCCTGACAAATAAAGCGGCCTATTATGAGGCTTGGAACCAAGAAGCAGATCTTCATCCAAGAAGGTCAAGGCTGCATTGCAGGAGACACATTGCGTTGACTGCTCTGCATGTTCTTCCACATCTTTCATCTTTCTAACGTAAAGTTCTGGTTTATCAAGTCCTTGGAGGATCATCTGACGCTTCTCTCTTGGTAGGTGAAAGATTTGTCGCCACCCCATATTTGCGGGAAGGGCGTCGAGAGCCTCTACAACTTCAATTTCCTTTTGAGTGCGAGATATCAATTGTTGTGATGATACCGCATTATCAATTTCGTTTTCCTTTACTTTTTCCTTGTTATCATGACCTAATGCAGGTGAGATAGTACACACAGTAACATTTTTCAAAAAAAATTCTGGAAAGAATTTTTCAAGAGCAACATGGCTCAACGATCCTTGCTTAGGCAAATTGATAGGCAAGGCATATGGTTTTATCTTTGTTATAGAGTTCTTCTCCCCATCAGACATGTGGGATTTCGTCTTCTTTGATTGCTTTCGTCGATGATGGACTTGTTCAACTGCTTGCCACACATGTTTCTTTGCCTTCTTGCGTGTGACTAAGGTCCATCCTTCATCATCGTCATCTGCATTCTTCTCATTTTGCGGAGCTAATCTTGCTTCTGGAGGTGGCGATGAAGATAACTTTTGAAACCATATAGCTACAGGCTCAAGGCTCCCGAATTGCAACATGCATACATCCCATTCATGATGCATCGTTGGCTCCTCGTGTTCCTCATGTTGTTCCAAGACTGCAGTAGTTTGATTTGTCGCTACTGTTTCATCTAATTCAAGGATAATCTTTCCGTCTCTGGAGAGCTGCATGATTTTCTCTTTCAGGGTTATACACTTTTCAAGAGGATGACTTACTAGTCTGTGATAGCGACAGTAGTTGGGATCACTTGTCTTGTTTGCCTTGTCAGGTCTCTTGGACTCCGGTAGTTGTATGACTTTTTTCTCCAAAAGGTCATCTAACATTCCTGACAAATCAGAGTCAGGGAAAGGGTATTTCTTAGCTTGTAATTCTTTTAGTGTAGGCTTGTTCTGCTGATAGTTGTAAGTAAATGACTCTTTTTTCTTTTCATTCTTAGGCTTTGATGAGATCTTAACAGGTGTGTTGTTAGTTTCGACAACCATTGTCTCCTTCCCTGTAGACCTGGAGCCTCTCTCGGTCTTTTTGAACTCCTTCTTTTCACTAGGCACCTTGGCAGAAGTTGATCGAGCCTTGCCACGCCCTTTGATTGTAATTTCCATGTCATGAGCACGTCTTGCAAGCTCTTGAAAGCTTTTTGGTTTTATTCCCTTCAAGATGTAGAGAATATCCCAGCTCATCCCGTTGATGCACATTTCAACTGCTGATGTTTCGCTTAAGCGATCCTTGCATTCCAAACTCAATGCGCGCCATCGATTGATGTAGTCGACGACAGGTTCATCATCCCACTGAGTAGTGTTTGTTAGTTCACTCATGCTAACGATACGCCTGGTGCTGTAGAATCTGTTCAGAAACTCATCTTCCATGCGACCCCAGCTATCGATTGACTCAGGGTCCAAATCCGTATACCAGTCAAACGCAATTCCTTTAAGGGAACGCACAAACTGCTTGACTAGAAGATCACCATCAGTTCCAGCATTGTTGCATGTTTCAACAAAGTGGGCAATGTGTTGCTTTGGATTTCCCTTTCCGTCGAAATGTTGAAACTTTGGAGGCTGATAACTAGGAGGCATGCGTAAGCCGTCAATCCTCTTGGTATAAGGCTTAATGTAGCGCTCGCTGCTAGTCGAGCTATCCCCTAGCTGACTTTTGATTGTATTGGCTATCAACTCCTGGAGTTGCTTTTCAGTGAAGGCTCCAATTTCATTCCCAGAGGTTTTTTCACCATCGTCTTTGTCATTATTCTTGTCGGTATCATCATCCCTGTCAGAATCTGTGTGCTCACTTGAACTTTTCTTCTCGCGAAGCTCCACCACCTCCTTTTGAAGTTCGTCGATCTTCTTGTTCTTTTCTTCATTTTCCTTCATCATCTTTTCGAGGAGATTACTCATGGTTTGGACTTGTTCCTCGACGGTAGAACCAGCAATCACCATAACTGAAGCACTGGTAGGAGTGGAGGCTTCCATATTCTTCAGCGATGCCTTAGGTTTGCAAGGAGAGGTCTTATTGTCGACCCTGGTACTTCCAGTATCCTTACGTGAAGTGGCTTCATTTTCCTCGGCTGAAGGAGAAGAGGCAGCAATGATAGCTGTAGCAGCTGCAGCTATGGAGGCAATGGAGATCTTGCGTGGCCTGGTAGAGACGCGTGCAGAGCGCAGACTAGCAGCAGCGTCATTGACAGCAGCCTTCCTCGCCATTCCCCTGGTGCAGATGCTCTCTGATTGCGTAGTTTGAGAGGTAGCAGCACTGGGAGTTCCCTGTAGGATAGCTGCGTAGGTCTTCTTAGAAACGCTGGGTGATGTGTCCTGCGTGGTAGACATCTTCTTGTAGTAGACTTGACTTGTAAAGTAGTAGAGATGAGAGGTAGAGACTTCACGTCGGGTTCACCAAATTTGTAACGACGAATTTCGTATTGCGATAACTGAAATACAAAACAGTCAAACAAAATAAGTTTTTATTAATATCAGAAAAGTTCGTGTACAATCTCTAATAAACCTCTGATTCTAACTAAACAAACTAGGCACGCAAACGCGATCCACGTAAGGGTGCGCGTGCGTATGCAGGGGGTGCGCGTGTAGAGGGTGTATACACTCTACGCGCGACGTTGACTTGTATTCTTGAGAGGGTCGAACGACTTGAGTCTCTCTTGAATATTTGAGTATTTGGGTTTGAATGTTTGAGTTTTCTTGCGCAGGCGGCACGAATTTGTTGTGCTTGTTGACTGCTTACGATGAATTTCACTTGAATTTCAGAGAATTTCTTCGTCTTCCTTCCTTTTTCGATATTTTCTATCCTTGAAAATGAATGAACTTGGCTATATTTATAGAGAAAGTTCTGGGTTTCTCGGGCTTTGAGTTACAGGCCCATTTCTCGGCTTGTTTGCGAAATTAGCCCAAATTGAGTCTTGTTTGGATCCGAATAACTCAGAATGACCCAAATTTGATTTAAAAAGGACAAAATAATTAAATTGAGCAAATATTTATTATTAACTCAAAATAATTAATTTCTTTTATTTTTTTTCGACACTTAATAAATTTTCAGTGCCTACAGGTATTAAATAACCCTACTTTTTATTGGCTTGTTTCAAGGAGTAAAGATCCTCTTCATTTTTTTCAAATGAAATGGATGATTCATTTCTTTTTAACGGACCAAATTGTATCCTGGCATCATTTAATGACTATATTTATTTATGAAAATAAAGAAATAATGATTATATAATAAAAATTATTATTATATAATTGTTAGATCGGTAATGGAGATAAAAGAAATAAAGACTATCTTTGTCCGTTACAATTACACGTCGGTGATATACGAGAGTTGATGTAACAAAAATCAGTAGCACAAAGGATAAAGCAAAATATAAAACGACAAAGAGAAGAGATTTGATAAAAAAGAGAAGGAGATATTTGCAGTGATTCAGCCTGTGACATGAGGCGGCCACACGCCTCTAACCCACTTTACATCTTGATCCTACATATGGATATTCATCCAATGGTTTACATCCTTCTCGAATATCATTCAAACACTTGTCCGTCTCTTATATATATCTCCTCCTCCTTCCTCAAATTCTCATCACCTTTCAACTCCATCATCATCATCATCATCATCATCTTTCCCATTTTATCTTTCTTATCTGATTTCCTTATAATTATACTCCAACAAATTACAAAATGATGCTAAAAGCACCTCTATTCACCGCCGCCCCCGGTTTCCCGATCATCTCGGATCGGACCGGGCTGAGAACCGGTCCGGTTTTCGGGGTGTCGGGGAAGAGGGAGAAAAATAATGGGTATGCGTCGGGAATAGTGGCGGCTGTTCAGGAAGCTGGACCGATGACCGGGATTGTTTTCGAGCCGTTTGAGGAGGTTAAGAATGATAATTTCTTAGTGCCCACTTCTCCGCAGGTCTCCCTTGCTCGTCACAAATTCGTTGATCACTGTGAGGCTGCTATTAATGAGCAAATCAAGTACGGGCTTCTAATTTTTTATTTCTATTTATTCCTTTCGTCCGGTCATTTGTTTACCATTTCCATTTTATAAGTAATTTGATTGGTCAATAGGATTGTTGTCCAGTTGTCATCCACTAAGTACCACAAATGGTCTCCTACATTTTCTTTAGTCTTGTTTTATGTGCCAAAAGCAAAGGGAAACAAATTATAAGGACGGAGGAAGTATTAAAAGTTGCCAAGGATATAACATGGACCTTATTGGTTGTATTGTAGGTTTTTTTGCCTTTTATTGGGTTGTGTTGTTACTTCTACTCATGGATATATGACTCTATATATCGGCTGTGTCGTCTCTAAAATCTTAAAAAGAAATGAAACAAACACGGGGTTGGGAATGACTCGAATGATTTTGGATGTTTATATTATCAAACCACTTGCTGCTTTCTTCCGGTCATTTGTTTATCTTTGTTTTGGCAAGTATTAGTGTAGGGGCTATTTCTGGTTATGACAAGTGGACAATATTTTCATTGAGAGATTAAAGTACTCATAGAAAACATGCCGAATAAAAAAAGTAAACAAATGAATGAGACACAATTAAATGGAAATGGTAATGGTTAGAAAATACGTTCCTTAATGTGGCAGTTTAATGCATAAATTTCAATAATAAACAGATGACCGACACGGAGGGATTAATTGAGAATGCTTTTAGTTATCTTAGGACTAACTATGAACATTTTCTCAATTCTAAATTGCTAATGAGTTCTCTTTGGTGTGATTTCAGTGTCGAGTACAGTGCATCCTATGTGTACCATTCTCTTTTTGCCTACTTTGACAGGGACAATGTTGCTCTCAAAGGCTTTGCCAAGTAAGTGGACATTGTACGGAGTACTTCATAGCATAAAGTCTCACATTTCAACCATTAAACATTGAAAATCTTGTTGCATTGACTTGATGGATGTGTAATACTTGTAACAATGGTCTAATGTATGACATCGTTCAGATTTTTCAAGGAGTCAAGCGAGGAAGAAAGAGGGCATGCTGAGAAGCTAATGAAATATCAGGTACTTAGCGAGTTGTTCTACTCATCTTTTTTATTTGTGTTTCGGCTCAATAACTATGCTACGAGGTGTGAATAGGCAAATGATCAATGGTGTCGTCTTTCTTAATGCTTCTTAGAACATGAGAGGAGGAAGGGTCAAATTGTTCTCCATTTTGATGCCCCCATCCGACTTTGAGCACGCTGAAAAGGGGGATGCTCTATATGGTATGCCTTTATTCCTATTCTTCGGTTTACAAATTTCAGGCCAAGTTACAAACTATATTCGATATAAGGTTATTTTATTAAAAACAAATAACATTATGATAAAACTGTTTGATTATTATGATCCAAAATGATTGGTTAAATGTTATATTTCCTAATAATTAGTTAGTAGTTCATTTGTCACCTAGTTATGTGGATGAAATTTAGTGCATCAAAACAGTTGATCATGGCATATTATCTGATTGTAGTTGTAATACGCGGGTACTTCACTTATATGTAGTCCATATACATTTGTTAGGTTACACCTATAAAAGGCTGTATCTTAAAGTTATTACTCCCTCTGTTCCCGTCATTTTTTGTCATATTTCTTTTTTGCGTATATCAGTAATTTGTTGCCCTTCCTATATTAAGAAGGTTTAATGAGTAATTTGAACCTCCAATGAGAGTATTGTCAACTTCGCATTCACTTAGTAGAACTACAAATGGTCACATACTTTTTACTTGTCTTTGTGCGAAAATAAAAGGACAGCAAATGACCGGGACGATGAATTAGTAGTTTACAGGCATAACTTTCTTCATATGATTCACTCTCCTCTCATCTTTTACTTGATCAAAAACTGCTTGCTATTTATCCAGTTACCTGATAAAAGGTAGCAATCGAAAAAGTTTTTTTTATGGGGTAACTTACTGGGTGAGGAACATGTTTCTTGCATATACCTGTGGTAAATAAGCAACGAAAAAAAGGTTTTTAGAAAAATACAGAGTATGATTCAGGACATTGGCCACAAAGTAAAATGTGATTCTCCTTTTTTTTAGGATTAACTTTTGATGAAATGTTGTTGCAGCAATGGAGCTCGCGTTATCTTTGGAGAAGCTTGTGAATGAGAAACTCTTGAACTTGCACCGTGTAAGTTATTAAAACTTCCTCCCCGGCACCCAATTTTAAGAAGCTTTAAAACTAGATGATGGATGAAATAGACGGTGAATTTGTGGTAATGAACATAATCATGATGGTCCCTCTACTGAGCTCAACCATTTCCTATCCTGGATAATGGTTTTGATCAATGTTGACGAGTTTTAAATCTATATTATGAGTTTCACCACTTCGAATGTTATTTCTGTTAGATGGTCATTTCACTCATATGTATGTTTTGCTGTTACTGTGTAACTTTTATAGGTTGCAGAGAAAAATAATGATCCCCAGTTACAAGAATTTATTGAAGGCGAGTTTTTGGCGGAACAGGTAGTTTATCTTATCTGTAGAGCAGTCAATTAATTTCCCTAATGTGAATTTCTAGTGCTTCGTTTCAGTTCAAGAGTTTTCTGGGGCATAATCAGTCCTTTTGTTTTCACCCGCCTATAGGTTGAATCAATTAAGAAGATTGCTGAGTATGTCACTCAATTGAGAATGGTTGGCAAAGGACATGGTATGACTCGGACTCTTAGTGAAATTATTACTTGCATTGCTCTACATAATATACCCCATGTCAGTTCTGAATCAGTTTACTTGTACTTGCAGGAGTATGGCATTTTGATCGGATGCTTCTTAACTAGGGAAACTGTTCTGAACTTGGGAGTTTCTTGTAGCTGTTGGAACGAAGTGTTTGTCTCTGAATAAGTTCGTCTTTTGTTTAAAGTGAATGATAGAATTAGGTAGCTTGTATAAAGTATCACGTGTGTATCTCTGATGATCTTCTATGTTCATGTCAGATGTTAGCTAGTCTTTTCGGCACAATTTTCACTATTAATAGCATCGAGGTTGGTTACCATTACACAATAAAATTGCTATATCCCGCCCCTATATTACTCATCCCGCCCCCTAATTTCATTTCACTTTACAATTTTGTCCTTCTCACTAAAACATCTCTCTAAATTCATTTTTTTCGTTAATTCGAAAATGAGTGACGCTAATGAATTTTTCGATTATCTTTATAATTCGTACAATAATTATATAATGAACCTCGATTTGTAAACGATTGCAACGCGCAACAACATTATCGTTATAACGAAGAATACAATAATTATCGTTTCGGCGAGGAAAGCGGTTATGATGATGGGAACGACAATACAGGTCACGAAAATGACGAGGAGAAACGGGTTAACACGGAAAATGAAGATGAAGATTGTCGAAACACCGGAAATGCGACGGTACATTTCGATTTACGAATTTCCATTTTCCGATAGCAATCATTTAAATTTTTACAAAAAAATGCCTATTAAAAACTGTAAAACTTCAAATGGCCATAACTTTACGCTCGGGTGTCCGTTTTCGATGATTTTTTTTTTCAAATCGCTTATTTCGACGAGTCGAATGCAATGGTAAAAAAAAATTGTTTTCAGTGGCCCATTCGTGTGAAACACACGAATTGCCATGGGCCGATTTATGTGATTTACACGAATGGGCCTAGGCCAGTTCGTGCAAATCACACGAGTCAGCCTTGGCCCAATCGTGTGATTTACACGAGCTGGCCTAGGCCCATTCGTGTAAACCACATGAATCGGCCCAGGTCAATTCGTGTGTTTTACACAAATGGGCCATTGAAAACAATTTTTTTACCATTGCGTTCGTCTCGTCGAGATAAGCGATTTGAAAAAAAAAATCATAAAAAACGGACGCCCGAGCGCAAAGTTATGGCCGTTTGAAGTTTTTCCGTATTAAATCGGTAGTTTTTTGAAAAAAAGTCAAATGATTGTTATTGGTTAGCGTTTTTTATATTAATTATCGTTAAATAATATATACAAAAATTAACGTTAAAACGATAATTTTGTTCGTTAATGTTTAATATTTCAATTGTTTTGAAATTAACGTTAAGCGATTTTATTTTTAAAGCGGTTTTAAAAATAGAATTTTAAAATAACAAAGGGGAAAGAACAAAAGTTAATGGGTCAAATAACAAAGGGCAAGAAAGTAATTGTAGGGGTCGGGATGAGTAAAATGGGGGGCGAGATATAGCAAACCCCTTAAACAATCACGTTTGTGAAACACCTTACGCCAATGTACACATTATCTAATTGATGTAAAACTAAACAAAATATATATATATATATATATATATATATATATATATATATATATATATATAATATATCTATATATATATTCTATTCTCATCTCTATATATCTATATTCAGTCCTAGATTTAGGATCCGGTGGAAACGATCACTCGGTGCAAAAAGTGGAAACGTACTACCCATCTCTTTTATTAACAAGGAGTGTTACTACAAAAGCCCAAACCTAAATACACACATGCCTATACACAACCAAAAGGCCCAAACATAAACTGACTCATTCCTATCCACAACAACCAGTTGGCCACGACACCACCAGAAGACACTCTGACCAACCATCACCACCACCCTTAAATGTCGATGAGCACCACCAGCCCCAGACTTCAAGGGTCCATCCCTCCTTAAACTCTAACCACCCCTCAATCACGGATCACATATCATCGGAGGTGACGGCGGTAATGCGCATCGCCGACAATCCGACGCAAATACGCAGATTCGTCGACACTCTTTGTTGTAGCTTCCTCTCTTGTGTTCTATCTCATAGCTGCTTTGACCTCCAATGTTGCCATCACTGTATCAAAATTAATGTACCTGGTTTATCTTTTGATGTATCTCAACCCAATTTTGATGTACCTAATAACTATTTTTGTGTATCTATGTTAAGATACATTGAAATAGTGGCTAGATACATCAAATATTAGTGTACATACATAAAACAATTAGCAGTATCAGTGATATCCGCCATTGATGGAAATACAAGCTTTTATTTTAAATTAGTTAATTACCCATTGATGATGATGCAAGCTTTTTTCAGGGTTCGTCCGGTAGTTTCATTGGTGCCGCCATTAAGTTGAACCAGAGTAATGCTAATATTGCGATTGCTCCGACAACAACGACATGTGCTAGGCATGGTAGGTGGCGACGATGCAGTTGTGATGGTGGTGGGGAAGGCGTGGGTTGTCGTCGACGTCAGTGTATTTAGGATGGTTCGTTGTCGTCGGCGTCGGCGTAGTACGAGGTGGTGGATGATGTCGTAAGTGATATGCGGGATAGATGGAGATATCATCGGCGTCTGGTGGTTGACGTGGTGTTTGCCGATGTCGTCTGGTGGTGGTTATGATGGACGATGGTGGTGGATCAAGATGATAAGTATATATTTATGATGGGTTTGTTGGTAAATGGTAATAAATGTCAGTGGGTTGCTTTGACATGAAGTGAAGATACACGTGATTTATATTGAGTTCATACAGGTAGTCAGTTAGTTCGTTTGCGCTTTTTGCACCGAGTGGTCGTTTCCACCGGATCTTGACTCTATATATATATATATATATATATATAGATTTAGGATCCGGTGGAAACGATCACTCGGTGCAAAAAGTGGAAACGTACTACCCATCTCTTTTATTAACAAGCAGTGTTACTAAAAAAGCCCAAACCTAAATACACACATGCCTATACACAACCAAAAGGCCCAAACATAAACTGACTCATTCCTATCCACAACCAGTTGGCCACGACACTACCAGAAGACACTCTGACCAACCATCACCACCACCCTTAAATGCCGATGAGCACCACCAGCCCCAGACTTCAAGGGTCCATCCCTCCTC
>JAIUZE010008057.1:0-56380 GCA_022085475.1 Heliosperma pusillum | reverse complement strand
ATATACTCGTTAAAGATAGTACGGCCTATCAATGTCATGGTCCAATCTACTCATTTAGAATTAGAATGGTCAAGACGCCATATACTCATAATTCTCTATGGGTACTTAGTCAACACGACATATATCATACAATCCAACAGTCACGGGAAAAACATCCTATCATGTGACTAATTGCATATCAATAATAATCAAATATCATATCGCCTCATATCTACTAAGGCTAATTCAATAATTACATACAACTTTACTTGAAGACAAATCCCCGACCCGAGTCCCGCGACGGGTCATCAGTCAAATCGGGGCTGACTAGATCTTAGTTTGACCAAACCCGTTGAATCAAACCGGCTAGAAACAGAGTCTTTATCACATAGACATAAAATCAACATATTCATTACATGTTATATTATTAAAACTTCTAACATGTGAATTATTACATTTTACGTAACCCCCCGCTTGACTTAAAGGATATCAAAATAAACTACGATCTCGTCTTATAATTTCTAACCTGTGAGAAATAATAATTTTATGAAAAACCTTTTTAATTAAATATTTTACTTATTAATATTTCCCACTTGCTAAATATTACAAAACACGATAAAAATGACGATAACTCAAAAACCGTCACAAGTCCCAAAGTGGGACCCACGGGCTGAGTTGGGCCGGACCCACATGGGCCTGATTTGGGCCTCACGGCCTGTGTTGGCAAAATGGGCTGTTTTGGCCTTTTTAACGGTTTTACTAAAAACCGTTTCTAATTATTTCCCGCATGCTTTAACATAATTAAAACCCGTCAAAACAACAATTAAACAATCTAACATTGACACAACCCAAAGACCAAAACCCGGACCCACCATGGACCAACCCAGACCGGTCTGAACCGGCCTGGACCGGCCTGGTTTGGACCGGTTTTCCAGCCACCAATTCGGCCACCACAAAACAACAACCCCAAATTTCCAAATTAATTCTAACATGTTTTTAATTAATCAACACCCATTTTAACCACCAATTTAACCATCCATCATACAACAATCATCATCATGAAGAAATCATAAAAATATAACAAGAACAACCAACATGTTATAAAATCATAAAACACCATACTAACTACTACTTAACATGTTACTAACTAAAAATCATAAAATCATAATAATATGAACAAAAACTAAAGATGAACCAAAACTAAAGAAAAACCAAAGCTATGTAACAGTTATCCGTCGAGTAACTCGGAATCGTTACCTTAGCTATGCTAACTCAATACACCAAAATAATAAGCCTAAGAAATAAGAACCCTCTTCTAATCTTCTCCTCAAATATACGAGTCACCAAACTCCGTCGTCAAAGTTCAAGTCTTTCCCCTATAAAGAATTGACAAGAAAAACTTATAGAATTCAAACTTTGATTTTCCATAATTAAAGTGTTGAAACGTTTTTGACGGAATTGAAAATAAACCGTACTAGAAGATGGGGAGCGAAGCGGAGATCCTAGAAATATACGTTAGGACGGATTTAATTAAGAAATGAAGGTTTTATGAAGGTTTTGCTCAAGAACGATGAAGAACGGATGAAGAACGCGAAGAACGCTCAAGAACGATTAAAGAAAGTTATATTTTGATCTTAATTTGATTTGTTGAAAAATGAAAAGTTGTTTGTGAGTAAAGTGGAGTGTGTGAGCCGTGAGTTTATAGAGCAAAATAGTGAGTTGGGTTTGAAATTGTTGTTATGGAATTGACCCGGTATAATAATTATATTACCGTAATTAATTAGATATTAAGTTAATTGAATTAAATATCAAAATATTATGTTATTGTAATGAAAAGAAAGAAAATATCAAGGTCAAAGAGAGAGGAAAAACCGTGTGATATGGTGAATGTCGGGTCAGTTTTGTAAACGATTTGCGTAATTTTCGTTAACTGATCGATAAGGTTAATAAATATCTAGATATTTTGATTAGTTTAATCAAAATAATTAAAATATCTATTTGTGAGTGGAAAGCGATGACACGCGCGTGTGACTCATGCCAAAGTCGAGTTTCGATTTTGTTTCGCGCCTTACGATGAGTCGGGAATAGTTAAATGACGTTCGGTTAAAACCGTAAACGTTATTCTTTAAATTCCGAATAAATTCAAAATAATTATATTAAATTATGATAAATCTTAATAAATCTAAATAAAAATCAATCAAAAATATTATTTTTTTAAATAAAATTTCGGTCTTCATACTTATGAGACGAGTCGGGAAAAGTCAACGGAAGTCAAAGTTGACTGAAAAGTCGAGAAAAGTCGAAGATGACTTTAAAAGTCAAGAAAAGTTTAGGACGACTTAAAAGTCAAGAAAAAAGTCAATGACGACTTTAAAAAGTCAAGGAAAAGTCAAAGACGACTTAAAAGTCAAGAAAAGTCAAAGATGACTAAAAACGGTCTTTTCATGGAATCCCTCAAAAATTCCAAATACGAACGCGGAATTTCAAAATAAGACTCGGAACAAAAATTCCTATTTTAAAAACTTAAGTTCTACTGAAAAGTGTTAGTAAATATTTTTACTAGAAAAATCGGGTATATTTCGGGTTGTTACATGGACCGTCCTCAATGAGACCAACTGTTGGATTAATCAGTTGCTACGCGTACTTGACTATTAGTGACTACATTTATGTAGTAAGTATTTCAGTAATTAATCATGTAGTAAAACTATGCTTTAAAGCAAATATATAAACATTTTTATTTCAAAATTCAGATTATTTTAATTATTTTATACTAGTATCATTTGCTTTAAATACAAATTTTCGATAAATTCACCCATTTATGGGTCAGGCGGGTCTTATTTCTAGATGTGCGGGTTATTATTGGGTAGGGTCGGATCGTTATTTTACGGAGATTTTTGGGTCGGGTAGACCGACCTCGTTCAAGTTTCACCTCGGCAGAACACATTGTCAAAGGTTTTCGTAGTTGAGTCGACTGCGGCACTAAAAAGAGATTGGCTCAATTGCGGGCGTTTTGGATTCGATTCAAGATACGAATTAAGAAAGAAGTTGTTGGTCATAGGCCAGATAAGATGCGGAATGCCTCGCATCCCATGGAAAGCCAAAAATAGGAGAGCTAAGACCCCGTTCTTTTCGGCTAATAAGAGCTGAACTGAGGTGAACTTCATGGAGCTAGGCTAGGCTGGTAATACATAATAATATTAAGGCCCTGTTCTTTTGGACTTAAACTCACCCTTTTAAGTTCAGTTCAAGTTCATTAAGTCCAGCTCCTATAAGTTCAGTTCAGCTCCTATAAGTTAAGTTCAGTTCAGCTTCTATAAGTTCAGTTCAGTTTAGCTCCTATAAGTTCAGTTCAGTTCAGCTCCTATAAGTTCAGTTCAACTCTTATAAGTTCAGTTCAGAAAAATTCAATTCTTACAAATTAAGTTCAGAAAAGTTATACGGAATATATTATTTATGAAAACCGATATAAAAACATTTGATATTAATTATTGGAATGACATTTGGTCAATTGAAAATAAGGTGGAAGGTGTTAAAAAATATGCCCCAAATGTCACAAAAGTATCAAATGTCTATTATTGTTTATACATTCACACTCCATAAATTTATAAGAATGCATACTCTTGGAATACCTATTATACAACATGAGGTGAATATTCAAGGAACCGTAGATTCGGGCATGTTTGATGATAAGCGGAAAAAGGCCGTGTTCAAGGTACGAAACAAGATAGTAAAAAACATTTGGCGAGGCAATGAATTCGTTGTTTCGAGTGATAATGAAGATGAAGAAGAAAGTGATGATATGGAAATAGATGGTTAGAAAACGATGTAATATGTGATTTTTTTTTATCGTAATGTAAACGTAGCAATCTATTTGAACAAACCAATGTATATAAATCGGAATTATGTTATTATCTTAAGAGTATATTTTACAAACCAATGATATTATCCAATTTCATGTAAACTTTTCAGTTTACTATAATGAAAGCTGCGTACATCTTATCTTTAAAAAAAAAAAAAAAAAAATAATAATAATAAAGTTCAGTTTAGTAAAGTGTAGATTTTATAAATTTTATTCAATTAAGTAAAATTATGTTCAGTTCAGTTCAGCTCCTATAAGTGTAGTTCAGTTCAGCTCCTATAATTTCAGTTCAGCTCCTATAAGTTCAGTTCAGTTCAGTTCCTATATGTTAAGTTCAGTTCAGCTCTTATAAGTTCGGTTCAGCTCCTATAAGTTCAGTTCAGTTCAATTCAGCTCCTATAAGTTCAGTTCAGAAAAGTTCAGCAAAATTCAGCCCAAAAGAACGGGGCCTAAGAACAAGAACAATAATAATAATAATCTTATTCTATCAAAACAAACACATTTCCTGCGATTTCCTACTTACACATAATTAATGTAGTTTTTTTTAATAAAGATATAGAAAAGCAGTCGTGGGTTTGAAGTTACTTGTCTCGGAAAAAAAGTTCTTGAATGTCCTACCTATAGTCATTCAAATCCAATCGTCCAGGACAAGATAGTTATAATTTTAAATTTAAACAATGTAGGAATTATAAATTTTAATTGGATCAAATTGTGTTTATTAGATTACTTAAATCATATGTGTTTTTAAAATCAGTAATCAAATAATTAGGAAATGAAAATACAAAAAAAAATAGAACATGTGTTTGTAACGAGTATCGATCAGAACTCAGAAGGTTGAATAACATTTTCAATAAAGTGGAATTTATTTTTTAGGAAAAAAATGTATTCAGAAAATTATTACCTTAATTTGTTGTTCAATAATATTTTCTAAGATATACTAGAATCATTTAAAACAATTACGAGATTTAATTTTATGTAGGATTGTATTTTCTTCCAAAAATTAGAACCATTTAAAACGTAAAAAGTTGATACATAAATCAAAAATTCAAAAAATAAATCATCTTAATATAAATTTTTTTTTTTAACATGGATGTAACATATTTGAAAATTATAGGTTAAAAATAAAATATTGTTAACATAAATCTAATAAAACACTAAAGAAAAACATAAATTAAACACAATATGTAACAATAACAATTAAAAACTTAGAGTTGCAGTATCTATCTAACCTTTTGAATTTTACGGAGTATCTTATAATATAGTACAATTCATTACGTAAGGATGACTTGAATTTTTTTCCCAGTAAATTAATGTAATTAAGGGAGGGAGATAGAAGAGGTTGGACAAGAACCGAGAGGGAATGAACGATGGGGTCGGCCAACGTGAGATAGTTTAAGAAAGTAACAAAGTGAGCTGCAAATGGCAATCTATGGTTTGTCCTTTGTGAATTATACTCTTATAGATTAGAGACAATTTATTTAAGATAGAGAGTAAAATACAGACTCCTACTTACAAGCTCTGATGCGGTTGGAATATACCTACTTTTTACCCTCAAACAAGCCTTGTTTTTCAGATCAATTCAGATAATTACCGTCATATATAGTGTCTGAAGCTTTTTATTTGCTAGCCACCCAGTCCAAGAAGAAGATACACAAGACAAAGAACATAGGACCAAGTTCGAAGACAAAAGAGAAGAGGAGAAGCAAAGGGCAAGCAAAAAGGCAGGAGCTCGTACAAGTTGGCCTGGCTCGCCCGAGCTTGATATCGGATTTTGGCTAGCTCGCACGAGCTAGACCAGACAAGTGCAAAAACTCGATGGACTCCTCCTCCAAGTCTTAGATTACTATAACTTAGATATTTTGTAATCAAATTGGGGATATATCTTTTATCCATCTTTGTATTAAATTCATCTATTATCTACCATAGGTTAGATTACTTAATTAAATTACATTAGGTTAATAATTCTACAATTTATGTTTAATTAGTCTTAGATCTAGTTTTATAATTGGATTGCTTGGGTTTATTTGAGAAAATTAGTGACAAATCTTCCTCTTTATTCTAGTTTTTTCTTTCTTTTATTCATCTATGGACTTTAATTGGTGGGTATGATTCCTTAATCTTTCTTTAATTCCTTTTTTAATCCTTGCTTTACTTCACTACTTTCTTGCCTTAATTTATCATGTTTTGTCTAAATCTTTTACCTTGTTCTTCCATGTTCTTCCATGTTCTTCATGTTGATGTGTTAGTAATGTAGTTTCTAGGATTAGTGGGGGATTATGGGGTTGAATGAAGGTTAATCTATTAAATATTGGGTTAATTTGTTGATTATTGTATATCTTACTTACATCTTATGCATACAACATGTTCGATGAAATGATTGAGTGAGTTCTTGTATGATTTGTTCCCTAGATAGCGCATATCCGTAAGATAGAGAGTCTCAAAAGTTGATAAAGCCGCATATGTGACAACCCTCGCGATAGCGGAAATAAAACATAACAAGCATGCGATTTATATAGCGGAAAATACGGTATTTTTAAAACCTTTTTACATGCATGCCAAAATAAAAGTACGAGGAATGTCAAATAAATACAAACTAAAGTAGAATATACTACAAAGAGACGTAGTCTCTCAAAACGTTATCAAATAGCAAAGTTGTTAGCAAACTAGCTAAGAAACGTCTAGGGGTGAATCGTCAAGGCCAACGCCCGCTAGCTCACACCCGAACCCAAAATACCACAAGCAAAAAGCCATCCAAGCAAGTAACCTGTTCATCCATGAAAAAAAATGAACGCCACAATCAGTGGGGAGTAACTTCGGGTTCTCCCAGCCATATCACAATAAACATACTAAAATGGAAATACGGAATAGAAGCATGCATATATAAATATACATGTGAAATACGAGAAGGATAAATAGGCAAATCAATATATAAGAATATCGATACATGAAGTACAAAGCCGTAAGACTCAGGGAAAACACCCTTAGGCAACTATATACTCACTAGGGCTTCCATCTCACCGTTAGCGGCATATACTTGATAAGATAGAGACTTGACATATAAATCACGTCAATCATCTAATTCATGCAAGAGTCCAACTCAATGTTCACGTATAATTTAACTTACAAACAACCATAAAATCATACGAATATGACAACATATTCTCTCACGGTTAATGGCACGCACTAGCATCGTGTACAATAGCAAGACAAGCCAATGGAAGCCCACGGGATAAGACATTTCCCGGAACCGTATACGATAAGACGTTTCGTATACTCATGACCTAGACAAACATGTTCACGGGATAAGACGTTTCCCGGAATCATGTACGATAAGACGTTTCGTACACACAAGACTCTAATCCTCTCGGTAGGACGACGATGATAATACGGTCCTAGTCTAAATCTGGCCAGACTCTCGGAATAAGACATTTCCCGATTAGACATGTGGTAAGACGTTCCACACCCAAGACTCGATCATACAAAGACGTCGAGTACCCCAAATTCGGCTAAACCACACGAAAGAGGCGGAAAGAGATCTATAGTCAAAAGTCAAGCTAGTACGCTACATGCAATGACACCACCTCGCAGGTATACGACATTTGACGGCCGGGTCGATCAACGCAATGCGTTTGCCTCCCAACAACGTCGTCATATCCCCACTAAACAAATGCACAACGGCATCACGGTTACACTTCACCGCTTCGACATTTAAGTCTAACGGATATAAAGTATGACCGGGGAAATGAGAGTTCAAAGCACTTACAATTAGTGCTCAAATCAAAACATGTGTAAAACCGACTCAAAGGGGGATATATGAAAAACCGTCACAAAACATGCGATACAAGCGAATGGGATATCATATATTTTAAACATGAATATTTGAAGCTATTACGTAAATTTATACGATAAACGAACCGTATGTATTATTATAAATGAGAACATAAGAAAAGAATTAGAAGAAGAGTCCAGGTGGTGCCAGCCGGTCAAAGTGACCGGCCGCCGGCTACCCGGCTGGCACTTCCGCAACATTTGGAAACCATTAAAAATACAGGGTGTCCCAGCCGGTCATGGGGACCGGCAGCCGGCTACCCGGCTGGGACCATATGCCATATGAGAAAATGAAGAAGGAAATGAGGGATGTCTCAGCCGGTCGGCCGGCTGAGACCAATATAACACCAAAATGCAACGTAAATGTCAGCCACCCTCCCAGCCGGTCAGCTGGCCGGTAGCCGGTCGGCCGGTAGCCGGTCGGCCGGCTGGGAGCACAATGCACGTAAATCATCATTTATCACCCATGAACATCAACAAATATCAACTATCATCATCAAACATCAATACTCATTAACAATTATCAATAAACAACAACCATTATCAACAACACAATTCCAAGGACTAATCATCCTATTCAAAATACGATTTACTAACATCAAAACACATTAAAAACACATAAAGATATCGAGTAACCCTTCACCGTTACCTTTACGCGTCTTCAATCGATTTCTAAGTCTTCGTCCACTAGATAGTAATCCTTATCGGGGTCTTGAAGGTCTCCACCTATACAAAGAAGAAAAAAGATGAATATAATTCACCTTTGAGAAAGACAGAAAAATTGAAAATGAGAAAGACGGTAATTTTATTACCACATAAGGTAGAGGACGATGAGAGCGGAAGATTAAGACGAAAAGTAGAGGATTTGAGTGAGTAAAGGATGAGTTAAGAGGGGTTTGAGTTTGATTAAAAATGGAGTTAGGGTTTTGGTGGTTTGTATGAGAAAGAAGGTGAGTGAAAAGGATGAGTGGAAAATGAGGGAATTAGGTTATAAAGAGAGTGAGTGGAAAAGGTTGAGGGAAAAAGCCCAAAATTCGCCTGAAGGCGTAACTCACACGGAATTCCGAGAAGAGTCCGAATACGAACTCGGATTTGCTAAATTAGACACGGGAAACTAAGTTCTAGACTTAATCTAAAATTACGCTGAAAAGTATCTGTATAATATTTTAAAAATACAAATAGGGTACTTTTGCGGGTGTTACAATCACCCTACCTTTTAAAAAGTTTCGTCCTCGAAACTTGAGAGTAGAAAACAAAAGTATCAAAGGTAAGAATCGGTTTTAAAAATTAACACGAAAGCTTTTACAAGGGAAACATTTATGAAATGATGTTCTTCTCGAAAATGGTTTAAGGAAACTTTTCATGAGTGCGAAACTTTATTTACGAATCACAAGAGTGCCCGTCGCGAACGAGTACTCTAGTTATCCAAATCAAAGCAATGTCAAAATAGTGAAATCGAAAATCAAACAAACGTTAGTAAGTACAGGACTAGTCACTAGACGTCTCCAATAACAAGTCCAAACATCCAACCAACGAAAAATCTAAAAATAAAAGCAAAATGAATCCATTTTCTCCAAAAAGAGGGTACACAATCCATCCTTAGACTTCTTTGAAAAGTTAAATTTGGAATACAATATGGAATTTTGAAGGTTTTCTCAAAGATAAAAATCAAAATAAGAAGACATTACACGTACATAGAGCGACTCGCACATCTCACACACAATTCAGGGTAACAAAATATATACAAAGCACGCAAAAACGAAACAAATCGAACTCTTAGGGATAGGAAGATCACGATGAAGTCGGCAGGAAAATCTACATGAATTCGACATCACTAACTCTACTAATAAACTAGTCCTCAAGAGAATGTAAGTTACCTCAATTACACTTTAACCATCCTAAATCACCAAACTCCATAAACATTATTTACAACAATCACAATTGAAGCAACAAACATAATTATCTAAGATCCAACTAGCCTCATCCAAGGTCTCACGACAAGGGGAAATCCACAATCCATTATCGATTATAATGATTCTTTAATACGCCCTAACATCCTTAATTCGATCATTACTACGCTCGAAGCCTCAAATATAAATAGTCACATTAGCAAACTATGGTGGTTACTAATCCTTAAGATACATGGGTTCACCATTCTAACTCTATAATCCATAACAACTGAGCACTCACTATCCGAAGCTTGCAACAAACATTTCTCAATCTCAAACTATGATTCCTTAAGAATAAAAGAGAATTACTAATTCCAAACCACAAATGACCAATCACTTGGCAATCAGACAACCATTCAAATCATCTAGTTCATCTAAAACTCAAAATGAATCGATTTTCATTTATGACAATACTCCTCAAACTTTGGTTACCGGCTTAATTACCCTAAAGCAAAGTCTCTTTTAGAATCCACCAATTAGAGACATATAATTCCCAAATGATATCCCAAGCAACTGTTATGATACCCAACAACAACGAACTATCATCACGCTCAACTCGATTCCCAAAATAGCACTACAATAGCAAGCTCAATAAATGAAGCCATAAAGAGAGTACAATACCACCAACAGATTCATCCTAAGGTTTAAATCCCAATCCTATTTATGGTCAAAATCAACACGAAGCTAGCTAACAACCCAATCATCTCACCAGAGGAAAGACAATGACACCATGAAATCGGAAACGATAGGAGATTTCGAGGGAAACACGAACGCGATAAGATCGGACGAAAATTAGAGGGACGCTAGAGGTAGGGAGCCAAGAGCTAGAAATTGGATAGATATAGCTATGAAGATAGCCAAGCAAAGAAAAAGATAAGAGAAAACATTTTCCTAGGAATCAGGCTTAGTAGGAACTTGCATGAAAGGAAATGGAAAGGGATAATGGTACGAGTAAAGGTTTAAAGTTTAATCCACAAAATTTCTCCTTTCAGACTCAGGGTGATAGCACAGCAACTCACCCCAATAACAAAGGTCTCTTACAAGGGACCCTCGTACGACAAATTATCAAAGTAAGGAAAAATTAGATTTAACAAATCGATTACAACCCAATTCATCCATCCTTTTATATAACACGGATTTTCAATTGCGAAATTGCAACTCAAGCATAGTAACATTCTCTTAACTCCAAAATTTGACACATTCTCAAAGGTTTCAAAACCGAAGGTCTAACAAGGAATTATTCATACTAATCTCTTTTCAACTCCTATGGCCCACAAGGTAGAACACCGA
This sequence comes from Heliosperma pusillum, assembly GCA_022085475.1. Classification (NCBI taxonomy): domain Eukaryota; kingdom Viridiplantae; phylum Streptophyta; class Magnoliopsida; order Caryophyllales; family Caryophyllaceae; genus Heliosperma; species Heliosperma pusillum. The sequence continues at coordinate 45,475 of JAIUZE010008057.1, read as the reverse complement.
ACAAAACGTCATCATCAACATCTTAAGGCATCACCGTCATAGCTCATCTAATCAGATTCCACTCATGTCCATAATCCTTAAGTAAATGGTTTAATCTATCATGACGACTTACTACCTCAACCAAGTCTCCGATACCATGATATAAGATCATGTTTTTAAATCCAAGAATTTTAGCCAAATATTTTTCCATCAAGCATATACCCAAAAGTACACACTAGAAAATCACAAGAAGTCACTTAGCCTCAAGGGCATTTCAAAACTCAAGGTATCATCCAAATATTCTCATTTAGAACAACTAGCTCCAACTTAGGTATGATCCTCAAGACACTCTAATATTACTAAACTCCTAAGTTCAAAAGATTAAATCCCTAATGGGTTAAGAAGTCCTAGCCAACTCATTCAACCTTACACCATCAAATACCATGAACTATCCACACATTAGTCATGGCAAGCATCAAGCATTAAAATTATCAAATTTATCTTACCATCTTTCCTCAGAGATACAACCAATCATCAATATAGGGTGAACTTAGATCTACACCATTTACCTCAAATCCCAAATTCATTCTACCAACACTAACATCCCACAAAGCTCAAAATTCTTCCGTCCAAGTACAATATACCACAAACAAAAGGGTATGGTATCCACAAAAATGTTACATGAGGAACGTAAGGATACCAATGGTAGGATGGAGGAAACTATCAAGAGTAATTTCCAAGAGGCAAAACAAGTTGGGAGAGAAAGAAGCACCTAGATAGAAAGAGGGGAAAAGGTACACTAAAGGCACAAAGGATCATCGATGAGGAAGAAGTACACTTCTATCAGGCTTGTCAATCTTCAATCTTTGCTAGAGGATACTTCTTCTAGGTAGCACATGACCCACTTCAAGACGGTAGATACAAATAAACATAACATCACTCAACACAATCAACAAACAAGTTATAACCTAACAAACATCAAGTACACCAAAGATTACCACCTTAGGTCCTTAAGCTTACCCATCTCTCATTTATTATTTCAAGGTCAACTAATTTAAGTTTAGGGTTCACGTGTGTGCGTCGGGAGCGTCTTAGGCTCTGATACCAACTGTGACAACCCTCGCGATAGCGGAAATAAAACATAACAAGCATGCGATTTATATAGCGGAAAATACGGTATTTTTAAACCCTTTTTACATGCCAAAATAAAAGTACGAGGAATGTCAAATAAATACAAACTAAAGTAGAATATACTACAAAGAGACGTTGTCTCTCAAAACGTTATCAAATAGCAAAGTTGTTAGCAAACTAGCTAAGAAACGTCTAGGGGTGAATCGTCAAGGCCAACGCCCGCTAGCTCACACCCGAACCCAAAATACCACAAGCAAAAAGCCATCCAAGCAAGCAACCTGTTCATCCATGAAAAAACATGAACGCCACAATCACTGGGGAGTAACTTCGGGTTCTCCCAGCCATATCACAATAAACATACTTAAATGGAAATACGGAATAGAAGCATGCATATATAAATATACATGTGAAATACGAGAAGGAAAAATAGGCAAATCAATATATAAGAATATCGATACATGAAGTACAAAGCCGTAAGACTCGGGGAAAACACCCTTAGGCGTTACCTTTACGCGTCTCCAATCGATTTCTAAGTCTTTGTCCACTAGATAGTAATCCTTATCGGGGTCTTGAAGGTCTCCACCTATACAAAGACGACAAAAGATGAATATAATTCACCTTTGAGAATGACGGAAAAATTGAAAATGAGAAAGACAGTAATTTTATTACCACATAAGATAGAGGACGATGAGAACGGAAGATTAAGACGAAAAGTAGAGGATTTGAGTGAGTAAAGGATGAGTTAAGAGGGGTTTGAGTTTGATTAAAAATGGAGTTAGGGTTTTGGTGGTTTGTATGAGGAAGAAGCTGAGTGAAAAGGATGAGTGGAAAATGAGGGAATTAGGTTATAAAGAGGGTGAGTGGAAAAGGTTGAGGGAAAAAGCCCAAAATTCGCCTTAAGGCGTAACTCACACGGAATTCCGAGTAGAGTCCGAATACGAACTCGGATTTGCTAAATTAGACACGGGAAACTAAGTTCTAGACTAAATCTAAAATTACGCTGAAAAGTATCCGTATAATATTTTTAAAATACAAATAGGGTACTTTTGCGGGTGTTACAGCATATAGATAGATTGTTGGACCTTGTGTACGCAAGAGTTAGCTATGACCGTCATGAGGAGGGATTGTAAGATCGAGAGCCTCAATCCACTTCGCCCAATTTAGACTACCTTTCAACTATTGATCCGACTCTCTAGAACCCGAGTCACCCATTTGAACCTATAGACCATGGGCTTTGCTTCATTTGTTTGTTATTTATATGCCTTAGAATAGATTTATTTCTTAGTTGCTTGCATTTACTTTATGTTTTAGTTTAGTTTAAACTCATTTATAAATCGTGACAACCGATAACTTTGAGCATAGCTAGTGTAGACTTTTCATATTACATACCCACCTTCCCGTAATCGACCCAGACTTTCCCTTGTTAGTTGGACGACCTGCAGCTCACCAAAATGAAGTCGTTGTCGAGGACGGTTTGTAATGTTTGATTTTCTTTTGAGTCTATTTTAGTTGTGCTTGCTTGCCTTGGGGAACTTTGTTCCTCATGGTTATTTCTTACTATTTTGGTGTACATCCAAAGGGATCTAGGTCGTTGATGGTGGTCGGCGGCTTTAGCATAGAACTTTTATGTTTATTGTTTATTGTAAAATTCTGTATGTTTAGCATTGCAAAATAGAACTTTTAAGTTAACATTAGAAAAGAGGCTACATTTTTGTGTGTAAATGTAAGCTTTCATTAAAGGACAAAACAAACTCTTACAACATATATGATTTTAATACACTAATAATAAGGGCTAAAGTATCTCTTATCTCATAAGGTCTAAGCTATACATCCAACTTGAATCAATATTATTAAAACTCTCATGTTGTCTAGCTAAGATCCTCATATGGATACATTCCCCACTCGATTCAGCACCATTTCAGGATGCTCCCTATACTCTTTCATCCTCACTTTGTTCCTCGTCATCTAAATGTGATATAATATAGAAAAGAGGCTACATTATCTTACACTACAATAGACTATAATATTAGAGACTAGATTAGATAAAAATGCTCCCTAATTATTAGTAGTCTTAATTTTCTTTTAATCCTAGTTCAAATTATATTAGATATAGTTTGCGTTTGTATGAAGATTGAATTTCTTTTCTTCTTTCTATTAATCATATCGCTCTTTCCTTTGTTCATTGTTGGTATGAATTCATCCTCCTACTTTTTGTTTATGTTATTCAATTTCATTAATGCTATTTTAGTTGAGTTAATATTTAGTTAGTTTAATATAATCTTTTACTTATTGTTGAATTTGAATGTTGTAGCAAAATTCTCTTTACTTGTCTTAGTTATTGCTTGTTAGATGAAAAGTTCTTATCTTTAGCATCAGTAGTGATTCCTTCTAGTTAGTTTATCATTTATTCATCCAAGTTCTTATCTTTAGCATCTAATTAAAAGGGTTTTGATACAAAAATTAGCGGAAGTGGTTTAAATGAATAAAGAGCAATAATGAAATAAAGGATATTTACTTTGACATCTGTTAAGATCTCATAACAATGGGATATTTGCACGAACTAGACCTATAGTTTGAACAATGGTGATTGAATCGCAAGACCTATTGTTATCAATCATGTTAATGTTTGAAACGCGTCAAACAAGAACAAAGTCAGAACGAAACGCGTCGATCCTATGTTTACAAAACTTGCAAACACAAAAACCTTCAAGCATCAATATTTATTTATTCAATGTCTTAAAAACTGATTACAAGAGCCCTATTTATAGGTAAATAGAACCGTCCTAAATTAGCCCTCGCACGCCTAAATTGAGTAGAAAAGACATAGCGGTTTTTCCTAAAATCGACTTTCCTAAAACTATTCTAATTGCCTTGCCTTATTCTATAATCATCTAATTATGACATATGCTAAATATGCTGAAATAATTAAACAAAAACTAAATAATATAAGCTAAATTTATTCTACTCCATGTTGGACTAGGACTACACACGACGTGTTGTAGTTCGAACACAAATATGCGAAATACCCTTGGTTTGCGTGACTAGTTGTAGCACTCATATCTTTGAAATTCATCACAACCTCGTCATCTTTATTTTAGCTCATCATTTATGGATCAGGCTTGTTTCATTGTTATTCTTATGTATCTTATTGTCTTAGTCTTAATCATGCTTAGTGAGTAATATCCTTGTTTGTGTTTGGGGTTTATGTTGTGTTATGAGTTTAGAGAGAAAAGGGAAATTAAGTATACTTGAATGAGTAATACAAGATAAACAAACCTGATTGAATATGGTCATCAAGTCATCTATCTCGAGTAGTATCCCTACTCCCTTGGTTCGAAATCCCTAACAACAAAGATATTAGGTTTACATCTTACTTAAACCCTAATTGAACCTAGAGGCTAGTCAGAGAGACACGGCCCATAAGCCTTAATCATATGAACCTACAGTCCATCATGGCTCAAGTAAGATAGATTAGGGTTTAGGTTTGAACATGTATGAAACCCTAGATAGCATGACAACTCATTAGTTGTTTTAATAATCAATAAAGAAATCACAAAAATATTCAAACTCAATAAATTTAAACCTTAATCTACTATAAATACTTTTCTTTAAAAGAATTATTTAAAACTGAATTAAAAAAAACTGTTTTGAAAATTTAAAACAGCTGCGATGTACCTCGGAGCTCCAAAGTTATAGTAACTTCACCTATAACTTTGAGCTTGGTAAGTAAGGTTATGGTTAAAACAACTATAACTCTACTTCCCAAAATTACTATTGAGATTATCGTTATTGGACGACGACCTATACTACAAACTCTTCCTGAAAATCTTCAGTATGTTGATCATCATTTCATTCAAATCATGAGCTCTTTATCTTGAGTTCCACAAGCATGTTTAAGACTTCGTCTTTGATCTTGAGGTTCACAATCACCAAGGTTATAGAAGTTCCAAAGTTATAGTACACTGACCTATAACTTAGATTCACCTTTGCTTTACAAATCATCAAGGTTATAGCGAAACTAGCTATAACTTCAATTGCCAAATCATGCTTAATATATCAATGACTAAACAAACAATTACAAGCACAATTATATACATTATACAAATATAAATGTCATTATCAAACCATAATCATATAGCTAAATGGTTCAACAAATTTCCCCTTTTGATGATGACAAGCCTCTAATGATTTGTGACTAAGGTAGGTTCCCCCTCAACATGATACCATAAAAATCAAAGTGGGTAGAATGCAAGATCAAAACATCTAAAGCTAAAGCGTAAACACCTAAGGACCTTAAGAGACTAAGGGTCTTGACAAGGAGAAAACTTAGGCAATAAACTCAAATCAAGGTCATTTTCTTCCCCCTCTTGACATCATCGAAAAGACAAGAGCAAATATGAAATGACGAGAATAATATAATCCAAAGCTATTATATAACCAAGTCAAAAGCACACATCACAAAATGACATTAAGTTCCCAAAATAGAAACCATGACATCGTTTATGGTAACTACTAAGCAAAAACGTAACAACATAATCAAGTCATAACCAAAGTAAGGAATAATATGGCTGAAGACGTTATGAGATTATAGGCTAGGTATTTATCAAGCTGAGATGTGAATTTGAGAAGGCTGAGGGCATTCATAAGGTATATCAGTCCACCATCCGCACTCAAGTCCTCAATCATAACAAGAAATCTGACCCAGATATTTCCGACGAAACAGAAATTCGTTTAATAACTCCTTCTTAACACCCGTTAATATAAACCCCAGTTCAAGTAACTCACAACTTACAGTAGCTAACAACGTTCTTAGTGTAAACATGAGTGTACTTTGCTCCATCAAACAAGTAGCAACACATTCCATAAACACAACACATTCCTCCGCAATTTTTTTTATTCTGCTAATCATCAACATACGATTTATTTTAATACCAGCTTAGCATTAACACGGTTTATCAATCTAATCATTTTTATATTCAAGACCATCCGAAACACTTCAACCTGATGTTCTCGAGCTCCGACAACACTTATAAAATTTTTCTTCTCCGTAAAAATTAGATTCGGTCAACATACGAGTAAGCCACCGTATCTATCAGCACTAACCACAACTTTGAGTATCTTCTCTTTCCCCAAGCTTCTCTTGACTGTCTTTTAGGATGGTCGAACGGAAGACATACATGATGTTTTCTTGACAGATTTTGCGGTAAAACACGGGGAATAACACATGGATTGAGTTTGTTTATGATGGTGATTGAGTTTTAGAAAATGAATGATGAATTAGGAATAATATTGGGAGTATGGTAAAAGTGTGAGTAAATAAATGTTATATCACATAATAATGTAATTAATCTGCGCAAAGCAATTAACATATCAACCAATCTCACAATATAATGCACACTTCTTCATAGGTTATATGTAGCAACGGAATATACGGACACAATCATATAATCTCGTCAAAAACTAGTCAGTCACAAGAGCAAGAAACATTTATGATAAATTCTAATTGCCACCGATTAAACCAATTTCCAACCGAAAAGTCTCAAAACGTTCTCTAGCTAATACTTTAGTCAGAATGTCAGCCCATTGTTTTTCCTACTACAAAATTCAAGTCTTATATTCCCTTTTTCATCTTGGTCACTAAGAAAATGGTGTCTAATTTTAATGAGTGTGGTACGCGAGTGTTGCGCGGGAGTTTTGGAAATAATAATAGCACTCGTATTATCACATAAAATTGGAACACAACCAATAATTACACCATAATCAGATAACTGTTGTTTAAGCCAAAGCAAATGAGAACATACATAGGCAGCAACAATATACTTAGCTTCTGCAGTAGATAAGGCAACTGAAATTTGTTTCTTTGACTCCCACGAAATGATGCAGGTTCCAACAAATGTGGCTATGCCATATGTACTTTTTCTATCAAGTGAACAACCTGCATAATCTGCTTCTGAATACCCTATGAGATTCAATTTACATTCAAGAGGGTACCATAGGTATAGTTTAGATGTACCAATCAAATACCTCAAAATTCTCTTAACTGTCACCATATGTGATTCTTTAAGGTACAACTTTTCGAAAATAGGTTTTTCAAAATAAAGATTTTACTTAAAAATATTAATCACGTTTGCGAAGGAAATTTCTAGGATGAAAAGCGTAGTTTTAAATCCATGAGATGCTTGAGTATTTATAGTAGAGAACCAAACTAAGATTTAGTTTTAAAACCCTAGTAGCCGTGACCTTTCTTGGATAATAAGAAAGATATTAGATTAAATTTAAAAACCCTAATAACCCATATGCCTCCCTTGTGAAACAAGAAAGATATTAGGTTTACATCTTACTTAAACCCTAATTAAATTATAGGCTAGCCACGAGAGACACGGCCCATAAGCCTTACTCATGTGAACCCACGGTTCATCACGACTCAAGTAAGATAGATTAGAGTTTAGGTTTGAACATGTATGAAAACCCTAGATAGCATGACAACTCATAACTTGTTTTACTAATCAATATAGAAATCATAATAATATTCAAACTGAATAAATTTAAACCTTACTCTACTATAAATACTTTTCTTTAAAAGAATTATCTAAAACGGAATACAAAAAACCCTTTTGATAAACTAAAACAGTTGCACTATACCTCGCAGCCCCAAAGTTATATTAACTTGAACTATAACTTTGAGCTTGGTAAGCAAGGTTATAGTTAAAACAACTATAACTCCACTTCCCAAAATTACTATTGAGATTAATGTTATTGGACGACGACCTATACTACAAAATCTTCTTAGAGATCTTCAGTATGTTGATTATTACTTCATTCAAATCACGAGCTCTTATTTTGAGCTCCACAAGCTTCTTTAAGAATTCGTCCTTGATCTCGAGCTTGACAATCACCAAGGTTATTGTAGTAGAAACACCTATAACTTTACTTCAGCATTTTCAAAGTTATAGTACAATGACCTATAACTTAGATTCACCTTTGCTTCACATATCATCAAGGTTATAGCTATAACTTCAAGTGCCAAATCATGCTTAATCTATCAAAGACTAAAAAAACAATTACAAGCACTCTCATATACATTATACAAATATACATGTCATTATCATAACATAATCATATAACTATATGGTTCAACAACATGTGCCACTCACTTAGACAATTGCCGACTCCACTATACCCGTAGTTGACGATATCCTTGTGTTAGTTTGCATGTGAAACTCGCAACCCTAGATAATCTATTATATTGATTTACTATCACTTTGTTATTTTGCATAGTTTATTAGTTAGATCAACCACTCAATCATCGAACATGATAGAATTCACCCAATGACAACTTATATAAAATATATTATGTCCCTGTGATCGACCCCTACTTATTTAACTATATTAATTTGTTGTTAGTCTAAATTAGGGTTATTTATCTTTGATTAGTTATGCGATAACGTACGCTCGTCTGTTGTTGTTGTGAGAAGTGTTAAAGTTAGTGTCATAGTATTTCACAAAAATGAAGGGTTATTAGAAGAAAGTATCATAGATAGGTTAGTTACTCTAGGTTTTTCATCTTTGTTTGATTGTTCTACAAAGATCTGATGTACCACATTTTGTTTTTACGATAAACGAGAAAACCTCAATTTTTACAACAAAAAAAAATTTATATGCAATAAAAAGCTACTTCATCCGTCCTGGTTCATATATATTATTTTTAGCACAAATATTAAAGAAATAAAGATGGGTAGATTTCAAATACACAAAAATATGACCCAACATACATATAGAAGGTGGCCACAAAAATGTACCATAAATGAAATAGATAACTATTGAGTAATACACCCCAAAAATGGAAATAGATAACTATTAACCAGGAGCGAGCGAGTATATGGGTAGCATGTGGAATTTTTTCTTTGTCAAAAATTATATAGTTACTTTTAACTAGTTTGCCAAGTCATAATAAACTTAATTAGCTAGCTAACTTCTGACTTTCAACATATTTTTGTATAGGTTCTTTGAATGAACGTCTTATGCATTAACACTTGCTATTTCAAAATTGTATGTCCACCGACATAAATAAAAGAAAACAATAATAACAAAAAACTACGTATAAATGAGTATTTCTACATACATGTATAAGTCTTATACAAAACGTTTTGTATAACATTACAATCAAATTAACTGTACAACGACTTATATACTTCTATAACATAGTTAGGAATTCAATAGAAAAGAATAACATTAACTTAATTTTAATTTACGACTTAACTAAGTAATACACATTTTAATGTATACTGTATAAATAAAAATGAAAAAATGCTTAAATATATTAATTATAACTTATATGCAATTATGAACATATTAAGTATAAACTTGTCATATAGGAGTAACATTTGATTATGATTTTGTGAATACCATCAACCAAAAAAGATGTGAACCCAATCATAGATATCCACCCAATATTAAAACGTTAGCATGTATGTGTATTTTATGCGAATTTATGTGGTACGATGGTACATGCTCAAATGCACTAGTCATAGCACAAAGATACTCTGGTACATTATGGTTACATCTTGTATTGTCTTACCATTTCCTTTTCTTACTTTTTTTTTTAATGAAAAGGGAGGTTAAAACTGAAATACATAGTTACAGATCGAGTTACACAGATGCATTGGAGCTAAGATAAAAGAAGAATATATACAAAATAAAACCCTTGACCTAATCGGGATAGATGGCTTGATGACCATATTTATTAATCGAGATAAAATAACATATAGTAAATACTAAAAATTTTAAAAGCGTGATGGACTTGAGATAGAGTGTTTTGGCTGGTATTCAGGCGCAAGGTTTATGGTGCCCAACACCCGGATGCATGTCGAGAACAATGAATGAAATGCACATTGCTGAAAAACAAGAAGTTAAGTTCAAGCCTTCCGTATCGGTACATTGTGCTCAATATTCTTCACCATACAAAAACTCAATTTCGCCACAGCGTCTCGCTCGAGTTGGGCATTTTGAGAAGCACCCTCAATAAGCATGCCTGTCTCCACAACGCTGCCAACAATTAACATGGCACATTTAGAATTTTTGAACAGAAAAATACATATGATTTATTAACATTTAGTTGTCTATAAAAATTGAATTCGATCTTAAGCCCGCTATAATTTGGGTTGTATCATTAATATTATTATTGGTATGGGTCTAGCTCTAGGTCATTTTGGATCGGAGTTTATTTTTGTGTTGATTCTGGTTATGGCTATTAATTTTTTTGATTTTTTTTATTAGAATTACTCATTTACCGGTCTAGTAATTGATGGCTCGTGTCAATAAGGGTCGATAAAGTTATTCGGAACTAATCAGTTTTGTAAGCAGCTTAAAGTTGGAATTGAACATAGTCGAATAAAAGTTGTATAGACGTGTTGCTTTAAAGGTCATGAAAGTTTTACACTACAAAGTGAAGAGGGGAAAAAAGCATGGCAAAACAATTAAGAACAAAGAAACTCATTTATCGCATTTATTTATTTACCGTTAAATAAAATAAAATACGCTTGCAAATAATAAAAGAAAGTGTTAACAAATAACTAGGATGAATGGAGTAATATTTACAGTACCTCAAGTCCAAAGTACGTAATTTGGTCGATTACTAAATCAATAAGAGTTTTTGACAAGGAGATTCCTCCACTTCTTTTTCTTCTTTGAACTTTTCATGGTGATAACTTAAAATAAAACTAAGAGAAAGACTAGTGAATAAGTAGACAGGGATGAAATTCAAAGTTATTGAGCTAGTAAATAGGACTCAATCGTCAAGCTAAGGAGGATCGAATGCTAATTTTAGAACGAAACAAAGGTCCTCTTATATAAGCCTTAGAAAAGAGTTGCGTAAGATCAGAATAGACATGGATAATCATCTCATGTTGAATGAATGATATGGCTTATTTTCTCCCATGTAAAGAAATATTATAATTATATTATTGATTTATTATTATTCCACAATTAAAGAACATATATATGGAAGAAACTCATGGGGATTCTGTTACAATGAATTATTGAGGTTTTGTCTAATCCATTTAAAATACTATCATGAGTATCATCATCCCTATATGTTATGGGATGAATGGCGTTGAGATAGGGCAATACGGTATCACTCGATGATGTCATCTAATTGCCGTATCGTTTTTCGGTTTTAAAATCAAATCTTAGAAGTTTGGTTTAGTTTAGTTCAGTTCAGTTCAGTTCAGTTTCATTTAATTCAGTTTAGTTCAGTTAAATCTTTAAAACTATTATTATGTTTAAAATACTATTATAATATTAATATTTATATTATTATTATTATCTTTATATTATTTTCAGATTTATAATTATATTATTATTATTAATATATATATATATAATTGATATTAATATTGTTATATTTATATTTATATTTTATTATCATTACTATTATTATTTTAAAATTAATAAACGTATAAAACAACTTATCAATATTTTATTATTGTGTAAAACTACAAATTATTAAACCTTTCATTATTGCTACTATTAAATAATAGTTTGATTCATATTGTGTATATAAAAAAACGTTAAACTGCTATTGTTAACTTCGTGACAAAATAAATTATTCAAAAAAAAATTGAGAAAATTATGTATGAAATCATTAGCTTTGAGGTAAAAACGTTTTTTTAACACAAAATACACACTTCAACACATTAATCATTTTTATTGATTAGTTTCAGCTTCAATTCTTTTTTTCAAAGAAAAATACAATGACTGAAAATGTGATTAATGAAAGAGGTATTAATTGTAAATATATAATAAGTAACATACTAAAAATAAAAACTCTATATATCGTGCATTCATTGCAGACGGTCTATACTAGTGTCAAAACAATGGAAAGTAAGATGGTATATTGCCATATTGGCATAGATTGGTAATTGGGATACAATTATATATACGACATTAAGTTTTAATGATTTTCAAACGTGTATCCTTAGGACAGACATTAAGGAACTAATTAGGAAAAAAAAATTACAAGCTTATTTTATTAACTATGATAAAAATGATTTTGTATATCAATTTCTTATGAGATAATTTTGTAATCATTCTCTAAGTAGCTTCTTAACGTACACCCCAATTAAGGGAACATGTTAATTGTTACTTGATACTTTAATATATATCAGCTTTATTCTTTCCATTTATGTTAACGTCGTAGTAGCTACGCTTTATAATATATTGATAAGTGAATATTTGTATGATTTTATCCCCTCATTTTAGCTCGATTTGATATGGTTTATCCACTTTAAGAAGTGATTTGGTGAGCTAATCTCTCCTTTGCAGTATTTCTCGTGCTTTAATGTCATTTGTAGGAATTTAGTCGTTTCTATTTCAAATCCCGTCATTCAAAGAAATATGAGCAAGGAGAAGCTAAGAAGGACGATTACGTGAGGTTAAGATGGCATGCTATGAAGATCTAGAGGTTCCGAGTCAAAGGGAACAAGTTTCAAGTCATTCCGAGCTCATATGCACAAGTTGTGACGGTTTCGCTATTCCTCGACGAAAGTCGTCTCAAACTTCATGCTCTGACCCTTAACCCTTGGGGACATGATCAGGCCCGAATAGGGGAGGAAATGAGGCCCAAGAGGTGTTAGTTACGGCCCCATTCGAATCTAAAGTCAATGGAGTCAAGATAGATCAAGTCACATACCAAGGGAAGATCAAACGACAAGTCAAAATTCTGAACTGACAATATCCCCGATCGGGTTACCATTTCCCCGATCGGGTTTGTTTGCTGACGTACGCATCTTCACGTCATCACCCTCTCTTTAAATGCAAGGCTTAATGGCTTGTTTTATGAGCATGAATCCGGACGTATTTTGGCAGCCTCTCAACCCTATAAATAGCCTAGCCTCCACACAACTAAGATGTACACAAAATCACTTCTCTTCTCTCTTTAGTTTAGTTTCTCTCCTTTCTCTCATCTTTCTTAGTTTAGTTTAGTTTTAGTTTTCTCTAGTTTAGTTTAGTTTAGTTCTAAGTTTGTATGGTTCTACTTGTAATTGGAACTCAAGTTTTCGGGTTTGCATTTCCTATTCAAGTCCTTATTCCATTTCAATCTTTACTCATCCTTTTCGGTAATCTTTATTCTCGTCTTTACATTATAGTTTCATTTTCTTTTAGTATTTCCTTTATCATGTTTATCATTCTTAGTTTTATAATCTTAGTTTCCTTTTCATTGTTAATCATGCATAAGTAGTCACCCTTCTAGGGTGTAGGATAGCCATGTTAGATTAATTAAAAGATGATAATTGGATAAAAGAAATTGTGCCTTTAAAACGTTGTGTCTATGCATGTTTGGATTGTAACGATAGTTATCGATTTTTGGCCAACATCATTTGACTAGTGTGGAATTCTTTTCCAAGGTAGATATACGAGATTTGAATAGACAAAGCATGACATAGTGGATTAAGACCTAGTAAATCGCACTAAACGCTTGCTAGACCATCTGATCTATGATTGTAATGAACACACCATTCTTACGAACGCTCAATGAATTATTTGCATAAATCCAATTTCATCAATATGTTAATCTACATGTGTGAACCTACTTCCCTAGATTCTTTTCTTTATTGCATTGTTATTATTTAGTAATTAGTGACAAACATTGTGACAATCATACAAGTTAAAATTCTAATAATATCTTTTCACAAGTATCTCCCGTCTCCCCGAGATCGACCCCTTACTTCCCTAATTACATTAATTTGTTGTTAGCCTAGTCTGGGTTATTTATCTTTGATTAGGGTACGCGACAAACCCGATCATATATTATTATTTTTTTGTTAACTCTAGAATTATTTGATAGAGTTTTTAATAACAAATAAAACTACATAAACATACGAGTTTAAAATTTAATACCGTATTTTTTGGGTCAAAGTTTGACCTCTTAGAAACTAATGAAAGTAATAAATAAAAGCAAATGGAGGAAGTATTATCCGATTGTGGATACTACTCACTAAGCAGGTAAAATCCTAAAAATTTATGAATTTCTATATGTTTTACTTTGTTTACTTGCGATATTTGTAAATTAAAACTTGAAAGCAGTGAAATTTTGCTTGGTGTTGTAGTATGTTAATTAAGTTCTCGAAAATTGCAGAAAACCTTAAATTGATGAAATTGATCTGTTTTTGATGCAAAATCCCAAAAATGCAAAAAGAAATATCTTCCTCAATGACGCCGAACATGTCAAGAATGTCGCAAATCATTGGACTCTCAGATATGCTCCCCTCAACACCGTACTCCTCGATTTTCTTCCAGTCGAACCGCTTACCTCTCAGCAGAAGAACAAGCAAGCAACATGCAACAGCCACCACCGCCTCTGCAGTGGCTGCCCTCTCTCACCTAATGTCAGAGCACATCGATCTCACCAACTCACAAAATTTGCCAAATCATTAGGTAGTTACTCCCTCTGTTCCGATCACTTGTTATTCAATTCTTTTTTGGGGGGTTTCGGCCATTTGTTGTCCATTATATATTAGGAAAATTTTCAATGAGTAATTGATGTGTCCTACTGATCTTGATGCCAAAATGAAATGACAACAAATGACGTTGCATCATCAAAGTTCAATGCTTTGATTGAGCAGAAGGGTTCTGCAGAAGATACAAGTAAGGAAACTATGGAGGATCATGATATATTTGCTAGCTTGGGTAATATGACTGCAGGAACCCTGGATGTTGGCTTTTGTGTGCAGGGCTCTAATATTCCACATGATATCACAAGAGGAAGTCTGTTGAGCAAGGAATCAGGTATTGAGGAAAGGGGCTGAAAGCTGGTTTGGCAGATGCATCTTATCATGTTGCGGTTCTAGAAAGAGGAAATGTAACTCCGAATGAGGAACAACTGACATTCCAAATGAAGCTCTTAAATCTGTGAGTAAAGCGAAGTCATATCTGATTCATATTGCAAAGAAATGATGCTCTGCCATGATACTGCTGAAAATAACGAAGACACTAGGTAATGCCATAGTTTCAGGCAAAAGGTGAATAATTTTATATGCATGAATAGCTCAAGTGAGAACTCTTTCAGCAATGAAGAAAGGGCTTTTGCGGAGGTTGAGCCTATCAAACCTCCTCACTCTCCATGATAGGCTTGATATGGAATTGTAGGGGCCTAAATGATGTGTTATCCCCTATAATTCCCATAATTAGAGAACTTGTTAGTACTAATAATTATGAGTATGTTTTTAATTGAGACTAAGTGTAATGCAAGTGTTGTAAGCCCTATGTTTTACTCTTTTAGAATTGTTGAAAGTGTTGAAGTCGATGCCCTAGGCGCATATGGGGGACTTTGGGTAGTATGGAAAAGCGGGTCTAGGATGAGATATTGTATAAAAAGGAATAACTTCGTTGTCCTCCTTGTTTAGAAATGCAATAGTTTGTCTTGGTATCTTGTGCTCTTTCATGGTGATTCGAAGATATCATCACGAAATGAGGTCTCTGAGGACCTAGGCGTATGCATCTCAATGTTAGAATTTCCCTTTTTGATCGTTGGTAATTTTAACCAAGTAGAGTTTAGCTTTGACAAATTGAGCGAAAATAAAAATCATATAAAAGGATCCCTATCTTTCAATCGATGGAGAATAGATCATGAATTAGGGGATATTCCCATCAAAGGCCCGCAATTCACGGGGAGTAATAATCGTAAAGGGAATAAGAGAGTGTATTAAAGACTAAATAAAGCGTATGACGCTAAGGATTGGTTTGGCCTTTTCCCGAACACGGGGGTGAAACACTATCCTATTCAAACTCTGATCATGCGCCGATAGAAATAAATTTCCAACTTGCCAGGAATAACTCGAAAAAGCCTTATAAGGTGGAAGCTTGGAATTTAGATGTTGAGGAGTGCTTAGATTTGATCAGGGGCAAATGGTTGGTTAGAGTTGAAGGGTCGGTTGCGTACCGCCTCGTACGAAAGGTAGCAATCGTAAGGAATATCCTAAGAAAATGGTGTTTAGACAAGAAAAAGAAATGGTCGAGAGAATGGAATGATTTTTATAATAGATTGGAGGAAAGGTTAGATATAGCAATAAATGAGAGGAATGAGACAGAATGTGAGGACACGAATTGTGAACTTATTAATTTTGCTTCGACAATGGTAGTGTACTGCAAACAAAAGAGAAAAATTATAATGGACGGTTGATGGGGACACCTATACTAAGTATTTCTTTAATTGGGTTAAAAGATGAGCGGGTTATAATTGTATCATGGGTATTAAAGACTCCTCTAATAAATGGGTATATAGTGAGAAGGAGGTCCGATAATCATTTCAGGAGATGTTTTTATAAACTTTATCACCCTAAAGAGAACGCGTTTGAATCACTTCCAAATGAAGAAGGTAGCATTGAAAATTCTAACCTCTTTAAGAATATCACGTCTAAAGTGAGGGAGGACGATTAGGATTTCCAAAATAAACCATTTACGCAAAAGGAAGTTCGTCGTGCCATATTCTAGTTGTGGGCCCTCAAATCTCCGGGTCCGGACGGTATCCTGGCTCTGTTTAATCAAAGGTGTTGGTACCTCATCAAGAAGGATGTGACAGAAGCGGTACTTTCAGCTCTAAATTCGAGAAGGATTCTAAGGGAAATGAATCAGACGTTTATCACCTTGATCACGAAGTGTTGAAGTCTCAAAAGAGTGGACGACCACATGCCAAATTGTTTATGTAATGTAATATTGAAGATTATCACTAAATGCATTAATAAGAGTCTCTCTAGAGTGATGGGTTACCTCGTGGGCAATTTTCAAAACGTCTTTGCTCCGGGCAAAAGTATTGGAGATCGATAATATCCTTGTTGCTCATGACGCGTTTAATAAGATTAGAGAATAACAAGAAATGAAGACTCGGTATTTTTGCTTTCAAAATGCATATGAGTAAGGCTTATGAAAGGATACGGTAGAGGTTTCTCTGCTCCACACTTGTGAGCTTCGGATTCGGGCAGATTTTTATAAGCCTTACCATGAATTGTGTCAGAACAGTTTCTTACGAAATCCTTGTCAATGGAGCACCACTATCGCCGTTCTTATTCATTTTTTGCATTGAAGTGTTATTTCAAAATATTTTGTCTTCTGAAAGGGTGGGTATACTCAGTGGGATACGAGTTTTTAATGATGCCCCTACTATTTCCCATATCCTATTTGCAGATGATTCCATTTCTTTCTAAAGATTAAAAAGAATAATTTCTCTAGATTGACTCACATTCTCTACAGTTATTGCAAGGAGTCTTGACAGATTGTCAATACAGGTAAGTCGGGTATCAGTTTTAGCCCTAACACACCTTTGGCAAGGATCCCAGAAGGAATAAAGAAGCTAGGTATTAAATGTAACAAAGGGATTGGAAAATATTTAGGCATTACCACTGACTTTTCGGGTTTAAAAAAGGAAGTCTTTAAAACTCTGGAGGAAAGGGTCAAAAAGAGGATCTCTTCCTGGAAGGGATTTTTTCTATCGCATGCTGGAAGGCTTACTTTGGTTTCATCTGTTCTAGCCAACCTCTCCAATTATGTTCTATCGCTATTTAAGATACCGATAATTATTGCTCGTAAGATTAACTCTTTACCTGCACATTTCATGTGGGCGGGGACAAAATCATCGAAAGCAATCAACTGGTGTAGTATGAACTTTTTTAGTCTTCTAAAGAGAATTGTAGGGCTTGGTATTAGGAATATCCAATGCCTCAATCAAGCGCTCTTGGATAAACAAGCCCTGAGGTTTCTTAAAGATCCGGAATCCCTCCTAAGCAAAGTCTTCACTAAGAAACTGTTAAGATTGGGCCCTTACCATGATAATATTGCGGTAAAACAGGGGGTAATTGGTCTCGGAGATGCAGAAGTTTAATCTGGGGCTTCGACTTTATTCTCCCGCATCTCAGCTGGAAGATATACCAAAAGTCTAGGTTGAATGTTTGGAATTCAAAATGGATAAATGGTAGAAATCCTTCCGAGTTAACTGAGGATGGAGAATTCATTAAAATGATAAATCATGATCTAAAGGTGAGGGACTTACTCTTAGAGAATAGGGGTTGGAATGTGGATCTTATTAAGGAACTTTTCAATGACGGGTGGGGCAAGAAAATCATGGCTATCCCACTTTGTCCAACGGTGCTTTGCGACTACAGTTATTGGTCTCATACCCGTTCAAGCGATTACTTGGTGAAGAGTGGTTACTCGGTAGCCATCTCGACATATATGAGTTCTTATGAGAGTTTGAACGATAGTTCTAGGATGAGCCCCAACTGTTGAGATTTCAGCAAATCAAAGCTATAGAGGCTTCTAGGTCCTCAAAATTGGAAGACCCTTGTATGGAGAATAATGGTTAATGCACTCTCTGTTGGGATGCAATTCCAAAAAAGGAGGATATATATTTTCCCTTCGTGTAAGTTCTGCTCCAGCTCTGAGGTGATAGATTGTTCTGAGCATTTATTTAGGGATTGCTTCGTTTGTAGGAGGGTCGAAGCCGCTTCTCAGTTAGGTATTCTTACAGAGAACAATGCAAGCATAGAAATAGGTGATTGGAAATCAAATTGGTTAATATACCTTGGGAAGATGGAAGATCACCCATTCGCAAGTATTCAGTTCTTAGCAACGTTGTGGGCCATCTTGAGGATGAGGAAACAGATGGTCTTTAGAGAGGGATTCAACTCTTACGGATGTCTAAAGCTGCAAAATGACTTGGCTGCAACAGCTCGTGGGATTTAGGGTTATCTCCTACCCTACAATTTTCTAAGACTATCAGGGACGAGAGAAGTAAAAACAGAAAAAGACTCAAACAATGACTCCCTTGTCATCTAATCGAGGAAAGCAATTAGTGCGCCACAATCTGTATAAAGGTGGACGAGGCTTGCAATACTACTCTTTAGGCGGCCATTGGATGCAAGGTATTTAAAGAGGATGGTGATCTGCTTTACCAAGGTACTCTCTCTCTCTCTCAGATGAATCGCCTCTGCAAGCTGAATCTCATGACATTAGGGAGGTATTACAATTGAGCTAGGCGAACAACTATGTACATGTAAATCTTCTCTCCAACTGCCTCCAAGCCCTTCTCCAAATTACGGGGGTGGAGAAATCGCATCATCGAACTTCAGGATTTATTAGTGATATATGACATGCTCTACCTAGTTTTCATTGTGTTAGTTTTAGCTTTATTTCGTGTACTTTAAACTCTATTGGTCATCAACTCGCTAGGAGTATGATGAGTTCATAGTTTGTACTTGGTTTATTTACTGCTCTAAAAAATATATGACTGGGACCAAGGAAGTATATATTTTGTCGATAGAAAATATATAAAAATCAATTTTAAAACAACCATTTATAAAGTAGACTGATAGAAAAACAATTATGATGAAGTAGAAAATAAATATTGATGAACGGATCCAAAAATTTGACGAAAGATCTAATAATAATCATAGGCTCAAAGCATAGCTGGAAATATAAAACTTAACCTTCAACTAAAGCTCAGTTGAAGCATATGAATTTTTCTCGTAATCAATTGGTTGGTATATTTTTGCTTTTGATCATACATATTTAGTGATTTTGATTAATAAAACGGTGACAATAAAAATAATTCAGAGTAATGGAGATATAGTGAGAATAAGGAAGAGAGTATACTTGGGTATATAATGTAACCCAAATTCTCAGTAAAACGGGCATACCCGTCTTCAATGAAGATGGGTCGGATCTCACCTCACAAACGACGTCTTCAATGAGACCAACTTATAATATAAATAGAGTAAAATTATGGAGATGGACGCCGTATAAGATCACGACAACTAAAATGATGCAAAAATTAGGGTTTAAGTGAGCGGAAAAGTTTTTCTTGTGGGAAGGACACGTGTTATAGGATGATTTCAGCAGTTCTTGTTTTTATAATTTTATATATATCATAATCTTTAGTTTAATACTCCCTCGATCATACTGATATTGTCCTTATTATTTTTAAATAAAGGGGTGGGGTAGGTTTATTATTTTACACCTATATTTTCAGGACGGGATTTTTGTCATACGGATTTTACTCTTTCACATATGTTATTTACAATTTTACCTTTGTTATTTTTTCATGCCTCAAACTATTGTTTCTTTTCTCCCTTCACCACCAATTGTCCAACACCGCTTTTTCAATGCACCCCTTTATCCGGTCGACGTTGCTTCGACATTGATGAGCGACCCGTCTCCCGGTACTGTCGCTATCGGATTTACCCTTCCTCACCAACGTGTCCGCCCTTCCCCTCCCACACACTTCTCCTCCTGCTCTTCGAGCACCAGCGACCGATCGACTCCCTCCCTCTAATCTAAATACCCATCTCCGACCCTCCTTTCCCAGCCCAGTACCGGCTACCATCAGCGATTGAACACCATCCGACCACGTCACCAACCTCCTCATGCACTCAGCCCATCTCCCGCATGCCCCTCCTCTATTGCGACCACCAACCGAACCACCACGCCGAACACCATTCATAATAATTTATAACCAAGTTACTGATTGACAACCCTAACTTTAGAACAAAATAATTGATAAATAAGTTATTACTAATTGCTAAACAAAATAATTACTTCACTACTTGAAAAACTTGAAGAATTATAATCAATTATTAAAGCTTCTAGAACATTTGGATTCAATTTTAGTGATATTGGTAAATTTGAAACCTAATATATCTAGATTTAGGAAAATTGAATGATATGAGAAGTTAATGAAAAAATGAATGTGAAAAAGTAATTGTGATAATCCTTTTCAAAAATAGAAAATGGGCTAATAAAAGTATTGGATTAATTTTATTTTCTTTAATTTTAATTATAAACATATAATTTTCTTAGTTTTTAAATTAACTTATTTAATAAATGATATTACTGAGAATAAGTTTTTGTGTGTAATATATTCAATATATTAACGCTTTACAAAGTATTGGATTAATCAGTTGTTACACGTACTTGATTAATAGTGACTACATTTAGGTAGTACTTATTTCAGTAAGTAATCGTGTGGTATAACTATGCTTTAAAGAAAATATATAAACATTTTTATTCTAAAATTCAGATTATTTATATTATTTTATACTAGTATCATCTGCTTTAAATACAAATTTTTCGATAAATTCACCCATTTATGCGTCAGGCAGGTCTTATCTCTAGACGTGCAGGTTATTATCGGGTAGGGTCAGATCGTTTTCGAGCCCGTGTTATTTTACAGAGTTTTTTGGGTCGGGTAGACCGACCTCGTTCAAATTCCACCACTGCAGAATACAAGTGTCATAGTTTTCCGTAGTTGAGTCGACTACGGCTCTAAAAAGAGGTGGGCTCAATTGCGGGCTTTTTGGATTCAATTCAAGATACGAATTAAGAAAGAAGTATTAGGTTCATTAACCCTCTCATGGGACATTCTAATGAGGAACTAAATAACTTGTTAATATAGTTATGCAAGATCTAGTGTATGCAAACAAAATTAACAAAAGGCAAGGAGAAAATCATTTTCCTCACATTGTAGATGGCACACAATGGGCACAAAAGTAGGAATCCTTCCTACTTTTGTTCTAGAGCTAAATAGATAATGGGATGAAAAATCTTCATGCTTCAAATATAGAAGCACTCCTATTAGTTGCACCTAGACTATCCCAAATCTGCACATATATTCTTATTCTAAATAATATATATGGAACCCTTAATAATATGTCTAATATAAATAGTACTACACTTAGTATATTATCAAGATATTAGATATATTATGAACTTGTTTTACATAAACTTCTTCTGTTTTTAGTGTGAGAATGATGTTAACATCTTGTGTTCATTAAAAAAGGAGACAACAAGTTAAGTGAATAAGATGAGAAAACATTTCATGTTATTCATCATTATAACCGGCCCACACATGGGGGAGGGTGAGCATGCTTCCCCTTTTTGTCTTTACAATGTAGTAGCCTAGGTCATAGGTTTAGGCTTGTAATCATTTTGCTTAAAACTTAATTAGAGCAACAATGACTACCTAAACATTATCCTAGAAGCACCAAAATCGGTGCCTCGTGATAATATGGGTGTCCATTTTATTTTTGTAATTTTTCATATGTCATATGTGTGACATGTGACATGTAATTATACTTATAATTGTATGTTTAACCAATCTAATTATAATCTTATAACAAATAAATTATACTTAACATTTTAAGTAATAACTTATTATTACACGTATGTAAAATCGCTCATCTCATATTTAGTTAATATAATCTACAACTAACTGTAATCATAATTAACCAATTATGCTTATCTCAAAATGTTTCATAAACATTAATCATTCTTAATAATATAACGATTTAATTACTAAATTGAATCTTATTTAATCACATTACAATAAGATATAATTCTCACTTATAATTTAAACTCGTTCAATTTAAGGGATAAATTAATCTGTATCAATATACAATTAATTAACTTTATTAATTAGGGAATCGTCCTTTCGGTGTGATCTCAAGGGATCAACTGATCACCACCATAAAACGACAGTAACGTCAAACTCTAGTAAGCCAATCGTTACCGATAAATGTGGACCAGTTGACTATAATCACCCCTTATGTATTCTTATTATTGAGGTTTAATTAAGTGATCGCACTATTGTTGAAGACACATACTCCAACAATCTCTCACTTGTCTGAAATAAGTGTGCGTCACCAATTCTCTTGTGCTATTTTAATCTCACACTCAATGCAAGGTGTCTTGAAGGTCGTACTTGCATGTGATCATATCTTGAGTGGTTTCCTCGATCTGAAAAGTAACTGTCTGGCCGGAATTATCTACCATAGATACCTTCCGAGCGTGGCCACGCATTTCCAGTTCACTACTCCTCGGGTGGCCTTGAGATTTAGATAAACCAGACAAAGGGTTGGACAATTCCTATCGCATTATTCCCTTTGTACACCCATAGTTCTTTATGACCCAAAAATTGCCTATTCGCCCCTTTTTACAGAGTGGCTTAGGGCAAAAATCAAAGTCAATCAGAAACTCTATCCACTTGAGCGAACAGTCTTTAGTCTAAAGAATTGACTAAAAAAAGAATACTATAGTAGCTCTCGCCACGACCAGGCTATATGAATTGCCAGAACTCTACAAGCGGTCACTGCCTGACAAAGTGTCCCGTACAGTCTGCCTTTGTGATCGACTAGTCATCTCTTATGACCCTTTGGCACTTGAACTTGCCATCAATCGACTCACACTCTAGTCACTTTGGAGACGTCACCTCATATAAGCAACTAGGGGTTAATTATATGTTAATCCAGTTCACTTTAATAGGGTTCAATGTTGTCATTACAACCTATTTAGATATAACAAAGCAATAAGATGAGTTTTTAGAAACTCAAACGATAAATGCGATTATCATATATGAACAATCAGTACAATATTATTGCTTCATATCTTATAATCCAAAGTATAGAAGTTCCATGAAACTACATGGCGATCATGTCTATATGCAATAAAAGCTTGGGTAGTGGATATACAATGTATCCATTTATTCCAACTTTATGAATTTCCTTTTCCTTCTATTCAATGTCATCTCTAATGACATGAATTTATCTAAGTAAATGTCTAGAACTCTATCTAGAGTTGGGCTATTTATCTTAAAATATGCTCCCGCTATTATCATGATAGCTTTATGATAGGTCTCTTGGTGAAAGGATCTACTATTTGTTCCTTATTAGCCACCTTATCCTCATCAAAATGTACTTATACTCTATTTGTAGAATTTGCAATGATTGACTCTTCAATCATGTTCTATAGCTATTCGCTCTTAATATAACAAGGCCAGCCTAGGATTTCGACAAATTTTTACAAGTTTGAAAACTCAGGTTAGTGTAACCTTTAACACATAACTCTATTATCACTACAAAACACAAGAATAAATCCTTAGTCCTCCTCGAGAATCTTATGGATCTTCTTGAAGGCTATCCAATGACTCTCGTATGCGTTGATCTATTATTGACTTGTCATGCTCCAAGCATATAAGTCATTTAGGTATGTGCATATCATGGCATATATGATATATCTAATGGCGGAAACATTAGTAATCGATATCATGTGATCAACAAATCTTAAGGTTGAGTGGATGACTATGACAGTTCCAAAATTGTGATTCCACTTTCATAAATATGAAAAACCTTCTTAGTTCGTTGATTCTCAGATGAAGAATCTTTATCAATATAAAATTCTTATCTTAATACCAGTATCCTCTATCATGTATCACTACAGATTCAGATACTTAATATACGTTATGCCTCTTCCAAGTCTTTCACCTGTAAATGATTTCTCAAACACTCTTTCACGGAAGAGAGTATCAGTACATCATTCCCAATGAGTAATATCTACATACAAGACATGGAAGACAATTTTCTCCCACTAATCTTCATGTCCAAACATGACAATTTTAACTCCCATTTAACTTCAAGTATAAACATGGCTTTTCGACAACTCGAGGGAAACCATTCTCTTTTATCATATAATAGTAATTCTCATTACAACCTATAAGTGCTTGTTTAAGATCACACATGGATTTCTTAAGGTAGAATGACGTGTTGAGGTTTGTGTCATATACACACCCTTTTTTAAATGCCCATTTGCAAAAGTGATTTTAACATCTACTTGTAATATATATTCTCACAATGAGGTGTCGTAATGATAACTTGGATCTAAGCATGGTTACATTTTAACTTCGCTTTGTAAACATCCTTATGTCTATCTATGCAATTTTTTACCTTAAAGTTTTATTTACCTTGGAGACGTCCAAACTTCTCTAAGTAAATCTATTTATATGCATAGAATCCATTTTGGATGGTAAGGCTCTTATGAAACATATTCGAATTGGAATTACTAGTAATGGCCATTTCATAGATCATTGTCTCATTACTTTCAAAAAGTAAATTATTAACTACTAACCTTGGATGACTTAAGAACATTTTCTCTTGTCTCCCCATTAGACATTAGTTTGTGGCAATTTTTATCCCACTCTATCTTTGGGAAATACACATATTTTCTAGGAAGATAGCCTTATGAGCCACAAATAGCTTTGTTCTCTTAATGGTGAAGGAGTAAAATGCTCGTGGTAACATTGAATGATCTATAAAAGACTTATTTGTTTAGACCTTGTATTTTAGCTTTTCAATAGACTCGTTCAATATCAAAGCTAAATAATTGGAGTTCCATCCATGTCCCAAATAAATTTGGGGTTCTTATCCCTTCCATAGCCCGTAAGGAGTCTTATCGCTGGTTAGGGGTCTAAGTTTAGGGCTTATTTGTATTGTAAATCACCAAATGTGAGTTCGGTAACTCGATTTGACTATAATTGATCAATCTTATATCAAATAAGTTGTGACATTTATTCACAATTTCATAAGTGAGAATCCAATTCATAACTTAGGTGATTATTTATAATGATCTAATCATATGTCTAACACGGAAATCAAAAGAAGTTCAAAAACGATATTGAAAATACAACAATAAATATGAAGACAAATAGCAAAATAACGCCAAGCCAATCCATAGGTCTCCTCTATGTGGTGGCTACCTTAGCTCTCTCATCTTGGAAATCCTTTAAGCTTGTTTTGCCTTGTCTTTCTTCTCATTCCCTAGATACAATTAAAAAGGGGGGAGAACCACAACTTTTATCAAAATATCAAAGTTGAGATTAATATCAATAGCATAAACATTCTGGAGAATTTTTACCTACTAGAAGAACTCGTCCAGCCTTAATATCTCCCAAATATATGGGGCAATTACGCTTCCAATGGCTTATACCATTACAATAATGGCACTTGTCGTAGGAGACGACACCCTTTTTAGGCTTAGAAGAGCTATTCCTAGTAGCTTTTCCTTTGCCTTTGGAAGATATGGGCTTGTTCCCTTTGTTTCCACTCTTCTTGAACTTTCCTTTGCTTTTAGCATTGATGTTCAAAACATCTTTGCTAGTACTAGCATTGTATCTCATATCACACTCGGCTTGCACAAGAATTTTGTGTAACTTATGGAGAGTCGTGGTGATGTTGTGCATATTAAAGTTCACCCTAACGTTAACAATCCCTTTGATACGCTTTAGGGAGTGGAGTACACGGTTAATCAAAAGTTGCTCGGGTATCTCTATTCCTTGCTCCCTGAGTATCTCGACATGCTCAATCATTTTGAGCATGTGGGGTGTTTGACCTATTTTATAGTTTTGATAATGACATGTATTTACTTGATAATGTGCTTTAATTGATATATTTTATGCATGTAATTGTGTGATTTAGTCTTATCATAGCTAACAACAATTACCAGAAAGGAGATCAAAGTTATAGGAGCTTAAGACATAACTTTGAAGCGTTCTGTGAGACAAAGTTATAGGAGCTTGAGATATAACTTTGAGGTTTGTATGCAAAGTTATATAATATTGAAGAAACAATTCAAGCAAGATCTACTTCAAATAACACAAGACTCAAGATGGAGGGTCTTTGTGATCAAGATGAAGAGATGATCTGTATATTGAAGATCTTTGTGAAGATTAGATAGTATAGGTCGTCATTCGGTAACTATTCCATTAGAGTGATTTTAAGTTTTTAAAGTTATGACTCACTTATAACTTTACATACTAAAGTTCAAAGTTATAACTTTAACATATAACTTTGGATGATAAAAGTTGATGCATGATTTTGAAAATAAATATTTTAAATGTTTTCAAAAAGAGAAAGAGTATTTTTATATTTATCAAAAATTTTAATAGATGATGTACTTATAAGATTCTATTGGTTAGTAATACAACTTATGATGTCATGCTACCTAGGGTTTCTAATATATTTTATCTCAATTTGTTGTTAACCTAATAAGCCCATCTAGTGGTTGTGCCACCTAGGGTTTTGTGAAACCTAGGGATTGTGCCTCCTAGGGTTTCGTGAAACCTAGGGATTGTGCCTCCTAGGGTTGCGTGCTCATAGGTAAACAACTAGGGTTTCGTGTGCTGAGGATTTTGGCCTCTATGGCACGTTTTCTTGTTTGCGTCAACCTTGGATTCTAATAATATCTTTACAACAATATTTTGAGATATTAAAGATAAATATCTTTCTAAATAAAAGATGAAGCATTAATATTTTGAGATATTAAAGATAAAGCTAGGGCTTTAGATTTTATATCTCCTATGCTTCTACTATAAATACTCCTTCCATATCAATCATTCAACAACGACTTTTACACACATTGAGAGAATTTTATAAATTGATTTTAAAGCAAACTTTGAGCAAAATATTTATTATTTTTATTGTTTGTTTTTACGAAAAAGTCTTGCATCATTCTTTATCAATCGCTCACGTGAAATACGTTATTGGATAATAGTACATCACATAATCTTACTTATTCTTTAACGAGAATCCTTGTGATTTATATTGTACTTTCCTATTAACGTAAGATAGTATAGAGTATTTAGCGATACTCACCTTGAGTTATAATCATAGTTGATTATACGAGTGGGTTGATAATTTTTGTAATCCGGAGAAAGGTACTAAAGATTATTAATCGAGAATAGTGGACGTAGGTGTCAACTAGTTGATTTTAATCTATAGAATCAAATAATTAATTACATATCATATAAATCGAAAAAGTGGGACTAGTTTTTTATACTCAATTTCCCCCCCCCCCCCCCCTCTTTCATATTCTAATAGACTCTACAATTGGTACCAGAGCCTCGTGCTCTTGATTGCCTTACAACAAGGAGCCTGATCCGTTTTTATCATTTTAATTATTTATTTTTCGCTGCATTTAATTTTATTTTAATGGATTCCAAACAGTTAAAGTGTCCCGTATTCAATGGGAAGAACTATAGTTTATGGAAAAATATGATGACCCATTATATAAAGGGTAACGACTGGGAGTGCTGGCTAATCATTAAGAATGGCCCTAATAAGATCATGCTTGGATCAATTACTGGCACTTCCACCAAAAAGAAAGAAGATGACTATGTTGAGGCAGATTATAAGAAAGTTGAGAAAAATTCAAAGGCTATCAGTCTGTTGCAAAACGGCATGATTTCTACTGAGTTTGACCGTTTCTCATCTAGCTCAACTGCCAAGGAAATATGGGATGGTGTAGAGTTAGCCTATGAGGGAACAACTGTTGTAAAAAAAAGCAACTTATTGCATTGTTAATGCGAAAATACGAATTGTTCTCTATGGAGCAAAATGAATCACTTGATAGTATGTCTACTCACTTCTCTAGTATCATCAATGAATTGAAAAATCTTATAAAAAATTTTGACTCCGAGGAAATTTCTAGAAAGATCCTTAGAAGTCTATCTAGACGATGGAGACCTAAGGTGACGGTAATTGAGGAATGTAATGATCTATCTAACCTATCTTATCAAGAGCTACTCGGAACCCTAATGGCTCACGATATTACTCTTGATGAGGATGAGGCAAACGATAGCAATAGTAAGAAAGTGGCTTTACAAGCTGAGTCTAGTGAAATACAAGATTCAGATCTTGAAGATGAAACAATGTTATTTACTAGGCGTTTCAAGAAAAAAAATTCTTTAATCAAAAACAAGGAAAAACGTTTAACAATAACACTAACAAATCTTATAAGAAGCCAATCAAGTCAAAAGGGTCTCTCTCAAGTCGTGGTTGCTTCAAGTGTGGGGTCAATGATCATATGATTAAGGATTGTCGTACCTGGAAGAAAATCAAAGACAAAAATCAACGAGACAAAACAGAGAAGGAATTCAAGCAAGTCATGATGGCTTATTGCTGGGGATATCTCGACACAAAAGATGACGAGTCAGAGGAAGAAGAAGTCGCCAACCTATGTCTGAGAAACGTCAGTTTTGACCTAATTTCTAACTGTGACAACGAGAGTGAATCTGAAATGTGCCGTGTCGGTGATTCAGATTCAGAACCAGATTTAGAAGATAATGAAGAGGTTAGTCATCTTGAACTTAAAAAGCAAGTTAAGAAATTGTCTAAGAAGTCTTTAATTAAGTATTTTTAAAAAACCCTAGACCATTGTCATGAATAGAGTCTAGAGTCAAAAGACCTTAAAGAACAAATTCTTGACATTGCTGAGGAAAATCAACTTCTGAAAGCCAAAGCTAAAAAGCTCAAATCTAAAGTTATGGCTACTTCAGCTACAACTTTAGACATGACAAATGTTGAGAAAGAAGCTCTTGAGTCTAAGGTTATAGCTAATGAAGCTATAATCTCAGAGTTAAAGCTCAACATTAAGCATCTTCAAGCCAAAGTTATAGCTAATGAGGCTATAACTTTACAATTTAAGAAAGTCAACGAGCTTTTGAAATCTGAAGCTAAGGCAAAGGAAGTTGCTATCGTTGATCACAAGAAAGAAAACTCTTTCCTCACTAAGCAGTTGAAAGATTTAGAGGCTAAATTCTCCCAAGCCAAAGATCAACATAATGAGGAGAAATTTATCTTGAACAAACGCTTTATTAATTTTCGTGAAAATTTTAAAAATAACAATCCCTCCAAAGACTCGAATGTAGACCATTCGATATTTGAAAAAGAAATTCAGTCTTTGAAGGAATTGCTCCTACATGCACGAAAACTTCAAGATAAATGGGAAGAAAGTCAGAAAGTCTTAAACTTCCTTACCGAACAGTCTAACAATAACATGAATATGGGTCTAGGACATGAATGTTATAGTCGCAGAGACCATAATAAATGCAAATCCACTCCTTCTGACCGTGATTTCAGAAGAAGAAAATATGTCAATCTTTGAGAATATCTGATTTGCAATTACTGTGGTCACAATAGTCATGTTAAAGAGAAATGCGTTAAATATGTCAATGACAAAAAAAAATCAAACTGATTTTGTTAAAGAACATGACGTATCTAGTGTTGATGTGTCCGAACCTGAACCTGAACGTGAAGAGTTTAGAAACAATGATTTCAGATGGTTTTATGACATGGCTTTCGATTACACATCAAAATCCTCATCATTCAAAACAAATGTGAATCAAAAGCATTCATTCAAACCTAGTATGCGTCACGACAATAGAAAACCTAAAACGTACTATAATAAATTTAGACAACCGTATGTTAAGACCAAGAGAATTGTAAAACAGGTATGGGTTAGGAAGGATCAAATATACAGAGTCACTAACCACAAAGGACCCAACTTAGCTTGGGTACCTAAAAGTTGTATTTGATTCCCTTGCAGATAATAGTGAAATAAAACAATCAATGGTATCTCGACAGTGGTTGTTCGAGACACATGACGGGAAATAAGAATTTTTTTCTTTCACTAGAGCCCTTCGACGGTGGCAAGGTCACTTTTGGAGACAACAAGAAGGGCAAGATAATTGGTGTAGGTAAGACTGGTATATCTCCTTCACATGCTATTAATAATGTCTATTTGCTAGATGGTCTTAAACATAACTTTCTAAGTATCTCTCAATTATGTGACAAAGGCAATAAAGTCATTTTCATTCAAATGTTTGTCGCATCATAATTGAAGGTACTAGTAATGTTATTCTAGAAGGTCTACGTAAAAGGAACGTGTATATGATTGATTTAAACAAAGTCACTACAAGTTCCTTTACGTGCATGAAAGCTATTGTAGATGATTCATGCTTATGGCAAAAGAGGTTTGCACACATTAGTCCAACAACTTTAAAGAAACTCAAATTGTGGGACATAGTTGAGGGTTTACCCTCAATCAAATTCGAACAAGAAAAGATGTGTGACTCATGTGCCCGATGTAAACAAGTTAGATCTTCATTCAGATCAAAACGAGTAGTAAGTACAGAACGTCCACTTGAGTTGGTACACATGGATTTGTGTGGACCTATGAAAGTCAGAAGCCGTGGTGGTGCAAGGTATATCTTCGTCCTAATCGACGATTACTCAAGGTATGTATGGCTTATCTTTCTTTTTACTAAAGATGAAACTTTCGATGAGTTTGTAGTATTAATGAAGCTTGCCCAAAACAAGTATGATAAGAAGTTAGTTTCCATTCGTAAAGATCATGGCACCAAATTTGATAATCAAGCCTTTATAGAATATTGTAGGGAGAATGGTGTAGGACATATCGTTTCTGCACCACGAACCTGACAACAAAACGGTGTCGTTGAACGTATGAATAGAACACTAGAGGACATGGCTCGTACTATGCTTTGTGTAGTGGCCTTCCTAAGAACTTTTGGGCCGAAGCCATTAGTACTTCATGCTATGTGCATAATACAACTATGATTAGACCAATTCTCAAAAAGACTCCCTATGAACTTTTAAGAGGGAGAAAACCCAATATAGCTCATCTTCGTTGCTTCGGTGGTAAATGTTTTGTCCATAATAATGGAAAAAGTAATTTAAGCAAATTTGATCCACGAAGTGATGAAGCTGTGTTTGTTGGTTACTCTAATCATAGCAAGGCTTATAAAGTTTTTAATCAGATAACTTTGTGCATAGAAGAAAGTGTTCATGTTGTATTTGATGATAAAAATGTGCATGAACAAAGTGAACAGAATGAAGAAGAAGACATGAATGATCCTAATTTTTGCCTTAGAAGGGATGATTTACCAAAAATCAATGAAGAAATTATTGAAGGAATTAATGATGAACTTGATAAATCCGCAAATGATCTTGAAAAGAGAAATGAAACAATTGTTGATGATACGAATGTCTCTTCTCAAAACAAGGATAAGGAAACCGATGTTATAATTGATGATGCTATAACTTTGGACCCAGATCAAGATATTGTACGTAAAGTTGTACCAACTTTAGCTATAACCCCGGAGTCGAACTTAGGGGGAACTAATCTTGATTCTGAATCATTTGAGGAAAGTGAGAGTTCATCAGATGATGATGAGCCTAGGAACTCTAAGAAATGGAAATATAAGATTTCTCATCTTATGGTTAGTATCCTAGGAAGTTTAAATAAGGGAGTTCAAACAAGTCGAACATTAAATAAGTTTTGTTCATTCTATTCTTTTCTGCAGCAGGAGCTCACCCAAGGCGCCTTGATGATTAAGCCACAAACAAGACAAGCCTAACCCCAAGATCCCCTCAGATAGAAGCTCGAGTCACAAGGTCCAAACAACAAGCCATGGCAGGCCAAACTCAAGCCAGGCCAAGACAAGAAATTGAGGAAGATAGTCCAGGGCTCAGCAAGACATGTCAAGCCCCAACTCAATCCACATTTCCCACACAAGACAGAAACAATGCCATTCAGAACCAGGCAGACCCATCATCAAACCCTGCACCAAGGAGGTACACCAGGGCATCTCAACCACCCCCACCATGGCCTACCATCAAGCCAACCCCCCAAGCTACAAGTTTGTCCAGGATAACCCCTCTTGAAGTCTAGTAAAAACACAAGTAACAAGCACCCCAAGCTAGAGTCCAGTAAAAATTAAAACAGAGAAGGTACAAGTCAGATTGTGGCTTCCTTTTGTTTAAGTCAACTTGTCCTCGTCCAAGGCAGGTCTTATCTAAGTTCTAATAAGAGTAGAGAGTCCCAAGGAGCGGCAACACATCCAGGCAAGGCAACAAGACAACAAGAACAACAGATTTCCATTTCAAGAAAACTCCAAAAACTGCTTTATTTGCTTTTTGTTCAGTCTGTTCTTTGTGTCTTGTGTCTGTACTTTATAGTTGTTGAGCTCGTCCTATTGTAAGGCTCTTAATTAGTGTCAGTTGTAGTAGTTTAGATCCTAAGCTGGCCCTTGGATGATCTATACATCCAATGGTTCACAAGATATCAGCCTCCCTATATAAAGAGGTCTTTGTATGTTGTTGAAAGGCAGACTTTTATGAATGAATTAACTTTGATAAATCCCTCAACTCTACCAAACTTGTGCTAAGAGCTGTAGTTTGAACCAAGCCTGATACATCTTCAAGGTGTTTGATCAGTGTCTTGTCTTGTGAGTCAAGTTATATCTGTGCCTTGCTGTGGTTAACTTGCTTGTTGTCTGAGTCTAGTCTAGGGTGTTTGTGCTTTGCTCTAACACTTTAAACCTGTCTCAAAACTAGTCTTTGAGTCCCTTCTCTTGTGCCTTGCTGTAGGGGAGTTTCTCTAAGTCATATCCCTTGAACTTTAGTTTATATAAACCAATCTCTCTAAAACAGCCTCCATTTCTACTTGAGTTGTTTTCAGTTTAAGTGAACCTAGTCTAACATTCATCAAAACTTGTAAACCTTAGTAGTTTACACTCCATTTTCTGTCTACCATTGAGCCTACCAACATAAAAGAATCATTTGCAGAATTCGACTGGATTGTAGCAATGCAAGAAGAGCTTCAGCAGTTCGAACGTAATAAAGTTTGGCATATAGTGCCACAACCTAAAAATCGAACTGTGATTGGCACTCGATGGGTATTCAGAAATAAATTGGATGACTCAGGAGTCATAGTTCGTAATAAGGCTAGATTGGTCGTTCAAGGATATAATCAACTGGAAGGGATTGATTATGACGAGACCTTTTCACCTGTAGCATGACTTGAAGCTATTCGCCTGCTTATCGCCTTTGCAGCTCATAAAGGAATGAAACTGTACCAAATGGACGTTAAGACTGCTTTTCTTAACGGATATTTGGAAGAAGAGGTTTTTGTTGAACAACCTCCCGGATTTTTAAATAGCAAATTTCAAAACCATGTTTTTAAACTAGATAAAGCTTTATATGGTTTGAATCAAGCACCTAGGGCATGGTACGACAGATTGTCCAAATTTTTATGACAAAACAATTTTAAAAGAGGATCTGTCGACAAAACCCTATTTCTAAAATCCAAGGGCTCTGATTTACTTGTTGCTCAAATTTATGTAGACGATATTATTTTTAGCTCTACTAACAATAAATTGTGCAAGTACTTTTCAGATCTAATGACCTCAGAGTTTGAAATGAGTATGATGGGAGAATTAAAATTCTTGCTAGGATTGCAAATTCAACAAACTAAGGAACGCATAAAGATTCACCAACAGAAATATGTCAAGGAGCTAATCAGGAAATTTGTTATGGAGAACGCTCATCCAATGGACACACCTATGGTAACTGATAAAAAGTTGACCTTAGACGAAAACGGTAGGTGTGTCAATGAGACTACATATCGAGGTATGATTGGTTCTTTATTATATTTAACTGCGAGTAGACCTTACATTATGTTTAGTGTATGTGTCTGTGCTGGATTTCAATCGTGTCCTAAAGATTCACATATGATTGCAGTTAAACGTATCTTGAGATATTTAATTGGTACATCTAATTTATACTTATGGTATCCACTTAAGTGCAATTTCGATCTAGTAGGATATTCAGATGCAGATTATGTAGGATGTTCCTTAGATATAAAAAGTACATCTGGATTCTCTACGTTTGTTGGACCATGCATAATAACTTGGGGTTCAAAGAAGCAAAATTCAGTTGCGTTATCTACTGCTGAAGCCGAATATATAGCCGCAGGACTGGTATGTTCTCAGTTACTTTGGTTAAAGCAAGAACTATGTGATTATGGTATAAATGTTGGTTGTATGCCTATATTTTATGATAATACGAGTGCTATTATTATTTCTAAGAATCCAGCTCAACATTCTCGTACTAAACATATAAACATTAGACATCATGTTTTACGGGACCATGTAGAAAAGGGCAACATTAAACTAGAATTTTGTAGTACTGAAAATCAATGGGCTGACATTTTAACAAAAGCGTTAGTGAGAAGACGTTTTGAGATTTTGCGGTTGGAAATTGGTTTAATCAGTAGCAATTAAATTCGTCATATTTATTTTGCGAACCTGCATGACTGGTTAGAATAAGACAAGATTGTATGAATTTGTCCGTGTATTCCATTGCTAGTAGATTTGTGCTTGATATTATATATTTTACGTGATTATCTTGCATATTAAGTATTTTATGGATATTGAATTATGGACCACATATTTGCCAAAAATATATCTTATTCACTTTCCTAATCAACCAAAAATTCTACCCATGTATTTCACATTGACCAAAATTTCTAACCATATTATTCTACCATATCTTTTATTTACCTAATCGTATCCGTACCATATCTCTCATATATTTACCCTAGATTCCTTTTACTATCCTACCCATATTCTACCCGTGTCAACCTTGATTTCCTTGTTTTTTCTCGAATTTCTCAAACTGGTTTTTCGGTGACCGAAGATAAAGTCTATACGACCCTAGACTTACCCTATGGCATGTGGGTGTCTCGGGCTCTTGCAGCTAAGGGGGTCGTCGATCCGACTAGTTATGGCGTCAATTTGAAAGATGATATGAATGATACTTTCTTGAAATTCATGAAAATGGAGGCATTGGGTCCGGAATTGGTTTTTCTGTCAAAGGGTGGTTCGGTTGTGCAGCAGGAGCTCACCCAAGGGGCCTTGATGATCAAGCCACAAACAAGACAAGCCTGACCCCAAGATCCCCTCAGATGGAAGCTCGAGTCACAAGGTCCAAACAACAAGCCATGACAGGCCAAACTCAAGCCAGGCCAAGCCAAGACATTGAGGAAGATAGCCCAGGGCTCAGCAAGCCATGTCAAGCCCCAACTCAATCCACATTTCCCACACAAGAGCGAAACAATGCCATTAAGAACCAGGCAGACCCATCAGCAAACCCTGCACCAAGGAGGTACACCCGGGCATCTCAACCACCCCCACCATGGCCTACCATCAAGCCAACCCCCCAAGCTACAAGTTTGTCCAGGATAACCCCTCTTGAAGTCTAGTAAAAACACAAGTAATAAGCACCCCAAGCTAGAGTCCAGTAAACATTAAAACAGAGAAGGTACAAGTCAGATTGTGGTTTCCTTTTGCTTAAGTCAACTTGTCCTCGTCCAAGGCAGGTCTTATCTAAGTTCTAATAAGAGTAGAAAGTCCCAAGGAGCAGCAACACATCCAGGCAAAGCAACAAGACAACAAGAACAATAGATTTCTATTTCAGGAAAACTCCAAAGCTGTTTTATTTGCTTTTTGTTCAGTCTGTTCTTTGTGTCTTTTGTCTATAATTTATAGTTGTTGAGCTCGTCCTATTGTAAGGCTCTTAATTAGTGTCAGTTGTAGTAGTTTAGATCCTAAGCTGGCCCTTGGATCATCTATACATCCAATGGTTCACAAGATATCAGCCTCCCTATATAAGGAGGTCTTTGTCTGTTGTTGAAAGGCAGACTTTATAAATGAATTAAACTTTGAGAAATCCCTTAAATCCTTCAAACTTGTGCTAAAAGCTGTAGTTTGAGTCAAGCCTGATACATCTACAAGGTGTTTGATCAGTGTCTTGCGTTGTGAGTCAAGTTATATATGTGCCTTGCTGTGGTTAACTTGCTTGCTGTTTGAGTCTAGTCTAGGGTGTTTGTGCTTTGCTGTAACACTTTAAACCTGTCTCAAAACTAGTCTTTGAGTCCCTTCTCTTGTGCCTTGCTGTAGGGGAGTTTGTCTAAGTCATATCCCTTGAGTTTTAGTTAATATAAACCAATCTCTCTAAAACAGCCTCCATTTCTACTTGAGTTGTTTTCAGCTTAAGTGAATCTAGTCAAGCATTCCTCAAAACTTGTAAACCTTAGTAGTTTACACTCTAGGTTGATGTTAAACGGAATGTTGTTGAGCTTTCCGGTATTGAATCAAAATTGGATTTGTTTATGGGGATGGAGCGCCTTAATGCACAAGACAAGAAAATCGATACAGTTGTTGACTAGGTGGTCAAAACCGTGGCTTTGGGGAGTACTAGCTCAACCCGTGACCATGGTGGGTCGGGTGTGAGTGGTGAGTTGAGGGGTTGGATGACGGGAGTCGATGATTGCCTTGCTAAAATTGAGAGGAATGTTGTCGATATTCGACAAGAGTTCTTTAGGCAACGGGATCGGATGTAATTCTTGGTTAGCCAAGGAGGTGCTTTGGTGAAGAGTGGTGCGCAAAATGCGCAATGGAATGCACACCATTTATGATGCGATGGAGGCTCTATCCATGAAGATTCGGAACTTTGATTCATGCCACGCCGCACAAGCTAATCATGTGAAGAAGTGCTTTGATCGCCTTTACACCCTTGAGTACCGAACCCGACCCGACTATATCGACCCCAATATCATTCACCAACCCGATGTGCTTTGATTTTTCTCGTCTTACTTTGTTTGTTCTTAAACTACTATCCTATTGTCCTTTCGGCCCATTTTGGCTTATTCTCTATTCGGCCCATTGGCAACTAACACTTGTCTTTGTGGTTTGTAGTTTAATTAACATTTAGTACTTGATTTTGCTTGCTATGAATCGTTAAGTATTGCGTCTTTTACATATCTATTTCTTGCCTTGGAGTATGTTATTCTAGTCATTTTATATCCTTGTTCTTGTCTTTTCAATGATGCCAAGAGGGGGAAGAAATGACATGATTTGAGTCTTTGCTTAAGCTTGCTCCTTGTCAAGACTCGATATCTCTTAAAGTCTTTCAAGTTATAACTTTGGCTAAGTTGTTCTGTTCTTGCGATCAACGTTACTATAACTTTGGTAATATTTTGTTGAGGGGGAACCATACTTAGTCACAATCATAAGAGAAATCATAAGAGACTTGTCATCATCAAAAAGGGGGAATTTGTTGGACCTATTTTATAGTTTTGATAATGACATGTATTTACTTAATTATGTGCTTTAATTGATATATCATATGCATGTAATTGTGTGCTTTAGTCTTATCATAGCTAACAACAATTACAAGAAAGGAGATCAAAGTTATAGGAGCTTAAGGCATAACTTTGAAGCGTTCTGTGAGACAACGTTATAGGAGCTTGAGATATAACTTTGAGGTTTGTATGCAAAGTTATAACTACCTTGGTTATAACATTGAAGAAACAATTCAAGCAAGATCTACTTCAAATAACACAAGACTCAAGATGGAGGGTCTTTGTGATCAAGATGAAGAGATGATCCGTATACTGAAGATCTTTGTGAAGATTAGATAGTATAGGTCGTCATTCGGTAACTATTCCATTAGAGTGATTTTAAGTTTGTAAAGTTATGACTCACTTATAACTTTACATAATAAAGTTCAAAGTTATAACTTTAACCTATAACTTTGGATGATAAAACTTGATGCATAATTTTGGAAATAAATATTTTAAATGTTTTCAAAAAGTGAAAGACTATTTTTATATTTATCAAAAGTTTAATAGATGATGTACTTATGAGATTTTATTGGTTAGTAATACAACTTATGAGTTGTCATGCTACCTAGGGTTTCTAATATATTCTATCTCAATTTGTTGTTAACTTAATAAGCCCACCTAGTGGTTGTGCCACCTAGGGTTTCGTGAAACCTAGGGATTGTGCCTCTTAGGGTTGCGTGCTCATAGGTAAACACCTAGGGTTTCGTGTGATGAGGATTAATGGCACGTTTCTTTGTTTGCATCAACTTAGGATTCTAATAATATCTTTACAACAATATTTTGAGATATTAAAGATAAATATCTTTCTAAATAAAAGATGAAGCAATAATATTTTGAGATATTAAAGATAAAAATATTTCTTAAAGATAAAGCTAGGGCTTTAGATTTTATATCTTCTATGCTTCTACTATAAATACTCCTTCAATCTCAATCATTCAACAACGACTTTCACATGCATTGATAGAATTTTATAAATTGATTTTAAAGCAGACTTTGAGCAAAAAAATATTTATTATTTTTATTGTTTGTTTTTACGAAAAAGTCGTGCATCATTCTTTATCAATCGCTCACGTGAAATACGTTATTGGATAATAGTACATCACATAATCTTATTTATTCTTTAACGAGAGTCCTTGTGAGTTATATTGTACTTTCTTATTAATGTAAGATAGTGTAGAGTATTTAGCGATACTCACCTTGAGTTATAATCATTGTTGATTATACGAGTGGGTTGATAATTTTTTTAATCCGGAGAAAGGTACTAAAGATAATTAATCGAGAATAGTGGACGTAGGTTTCAACTTGTGAAACTGCACCACTTCAAAAATCACGTGTGTCTCTCTCTCCTTTTCGTTATTTCGTTACTTGCATTTACTTTGATTAATTAGTTAGTTGATTTTAATCTATAGAATCAAATAATTAATTACATATCATATAAATCGAAAAAGTGGGGCTAGTTTTTAATACTCAATTCACCCCCCCCCCCCCCTCTATTTCGTATTCGATCAATAGACTCTACATGGGGGCTAACATTTTGACCGTCCATCATGTTAAGGTCAAAAAATTGAGATGCGGCTTCATATTGAACGATCCTAGGAGCTCGTGAAAACATGGTCACGAGTCTAGTGTGGATCTCATATGCGGAATTCATCTTTATGGCATTCCTTTGAAGCTCGGCATCCATAGAGAAGATCAAGACATTCTTGATCGCGCCCGATTCCTTTTCATTGGTCTCATAGGCCTCCATTACGACACTTGATGACCTTGCATTAGGAGTCGAGGGAGAAGCCTCGGTGTGGTAACTTAGTTTAACATCTCCTTAGGCGGCAAGGCAAAGTTGCCCATTCCAATCCAAAAAGTTAGAACCACTCTTTTCAAGTTTACATCGATCCATAAAGGATATAAGCCAAGAAACCGTAGTAAGAGTTGGTGCGGGAGGTGGGACATAGGAGTCTATTGCGAATAAACAAGTTTTGACTACAAAAATTGGAGATGAAGGAAAAATTAACATTTATCGTTTAATACTTGTAAACATTTTAATCATGTTGGTAATTTAACATTTATATAATGACCTCTACCCAATTATACAAATGATTCTAAGACTCAAATTCTATATAAACAAGGGTATATGTGAGCCACGGACTCTACGACCTTTATAAATATAATTTGGTGGGTTAACTCATTTAACTGATTCTACAATTAGAACTCTTGGTCGATGAAATACAATTACTGTCATCTTTAGCTCGGAACACATGAGTCTACGGGCCCTAATCTTTTCATTTAGAACAGCCAAATTTCGTTGTAATAACAATTTATTACCCCACTTACCCAACGTAAAAAGAAAGTACCTCAGTGTGTCGAGCCTACACCTCTCAAAATTGGGATTCATGGGTTCTATTATTTGGTAAGACTAAGTCTCAATTAATAAAATATAGAGGTCTTGTCAATTTATTATCTATCTCTTTTAAGTGAACTAAATTGATGATCTATCGATAATTGTATTTGACACGGTCGAAAACTTGATATGATATGCATGTGCTCATTATGGCGATTTGGCATAAATGTAACATATAAATAAAAATGCAACAACAAACAATTTCCTATTATGGCCTTCCTAGAAATAATATAAGACCTAATGATCTATTACGAATTCGATAACCAACTCCCTTGGTCCCTTGAACTTCAAGTGGCACGCCTCCCAAGGACATCGTCTTGATCGGAATGTCTTTCTGAATGGCACCGTCTTTAGGAAACTCCGAAATTACAAATATTATAACAAAATTACATGACTTCTCTATTATACATTTGTAAAAAGAAGTCTAGTAAAATAAATGTGATACGAGATCCCATTAAAATTACAACTGAATCAATATTCCCTTACATTACGGGTATTATTGATTAAAACTAAGGCCATACTAAGATAAATTAAATAATTCAAAATTATATAAATAAAAATGACATTCATCAATTAAATATGCAGCATTATTATATGTGTTACACATGCAAAAATTAATGTGCCAAACCGCCCTATAAAACTTATATCGTATATCACCCGGTTTTACGGAAAAGTGTGATAATAACTAATTAAAATCACAAATCAATACTTAAATCAAATTTAAGCCCAATTTAGTTATCCTAAGTATTTTAAGACTCAAATATTATTCTTTACTATATATTTGACAATAAGTCAACTTAGTTTGCATTATTGCTCATTTTTTTACCTTTATTTACATAACAATTATAAAATAATTCCAAATTAAATTACAATAATTCATAAATTTGAAAATAAAAATTTAGAACATTCTAGAATATTTCCGGGACCTTCAACTTGTCAAAATTTTGGTAAAATTTTTTGAATCATTTTAGAGAAAAATATAGTTGCAATTCATCGGGTTTATCAAATAAAATACCATAAGCATATGGAAATCAATGTAATAAATTTTCTACTATTAAATATGATATTTATACTATAAATTCAACTTATAATAATTTTCTCATTCTATAAAATTTGTTTTAGTTATTTTTGCTAAAATAATCACCATTTATGTCATTTTTAACCAATCTACTTTATATGAAAGTAGAAACATTTAGCTTCTTCCTATTGGCTCCTGAAATTTAGGAAAAGGCAATTCCTTTTTTCAACCCACTATCTAAACACAATTAATTACTCTCTTTCTTACTTTTACTCTCTCTATCCTATTTTCCATTTTAATTATTATGAATGAACTTTATATTATATGATGATGATTTATATTATATGATGATAATGGATTGTGAAAGCTCAAAACATAAATATATTTTCATATAAGTATACACTCCTCTATCAAAAAAATTGTAGGGCAAAAAGTCGAAAATAAATACCTATATAATACATAAATTAGAAAATAAAAAATTTTAAACAATAAATTATGGGTCTACCCTCATGTATATTATTTGAACCATAAAATAATCTTATCTTTATGGTAAAGATAAGTTTTATGAAATGAGATGTACATAAGCTTATATTATTAGGTTATCAATTGCGCATGAATTAGTTGGGCCTTATTGATATGAATACGGAGTACAAATAAGTTGGGTGTTGATTAAAATGGTAATTTGGCTTGTTATTGGGACGAGGCCATTATTAACAATACCCAGTGTCATGTATGTGGATAATTCTGTTTATATTATTGGAATTATTACAAGTATGTTTTAGAAATTTTATTATTATGATCAGGGAACCTGCAACCGTTATCTTTGGTGCGCACTAGCTAGCTAACTCTAACAAATATGTGATACTTTATCTGTCTTAAGACTAAGATGGATATATCCGTCTTAAATGAGAGTTTATGTAACACAATAGATATTATGAGACAGTTTACCTTGATAGACAAACTATTATTTAGTAAAAAGTTTTCTTATAAAAATAGACCGTCTCATGGTATGAGACTATCTTTTGCTAAAATTTGTGTAACGGCCATGTTTGTCATTTTGTAAAAAAGCAAGTTACCTATTATTGGATATAGATAAAAAATAAATAATGCATAGAAATAGATAACAAATGATCCGGACGGGTTTGTAGTAGTTTCACACTTATACTATAGTCGCATAAGTTCTTAGAGAGCAATGAGAATGTCGGCTAAGTTGCAATTTGGACAGATTAGGATTATGGGTGACTATATTGTCGAGATAATATGTTCGCATGTACTGCATTAAACATTTAATAACCCTCATTTATATGCTCATATATTTAATTATAGCGTCTGTTATTATGACCCGTGCATTTTCTACACGGGTTATTTAAAACTAGTTAAAATCATAAATCATGAAAAATAACTCTTATTTAATTCACATTTTACATACAGTATTTAAAATATACATGTGATATCATACTAATATTTCATGGCCATATTCGAACTCTAACTATATTTAGTAAATAAAAGTTCATTTTACTCATTAAAATGTGTCTACTTTACTAAAACTTAAATTAAGCAATAATCATCAATAAATTATAAAATAATGACCTAAACACATTTTAGGACCAAAATATTTAACATGCTCAAAAAATTTTGCGCCTAATCAAATTTCAAGTTTTATTTTAGTTACTTTTAACTCGTAAAAACTAATAAACGATTTGCATGCAACATGCTTATGCTCTGATACCAATTGTTAGGTTAATTAACCCCCTCATGCGACATTCTAATGAGGAACTAATTAACTTGCTAATATAGTTATGCAAGATCTAGTGCATGCAAATAAAATTAACAAAAGACAAGGAGAAAATCATTTTTCTCACATTGTAGATGGCACAAAAGTAGGACTCCTTCTTACTCTTGTTCTTGAGTTAAATAGATAACGGGATGAAAAATCCTCAAGCTTCAAGTATAAAAGCACTCATATTAGTTGCACCTAGACTATCTCAAATCTCTACATATATTATTATACTAGATAATATATATGGAACCCTTAAAAATAAGTCTAATATAAATATTACTACACTTAGTAATATGATCAAGATATTAGAAATATTATGAACTTGTTTTATATAAACTTCTTAAGTTTCTAGTGTGAGAATGATGGTAACAACTTGTGTTAATTAAAAAAATGCGATAACAAGTTAAGTGAATAAGATGAGAAAACATCTCATCTTATTCATCATCAAAACTGGCCCACACATGGGTGAGGGTGAGCATGCTTCCCTTTTTTGTCTTTACAATGTAGTAGCATAGGTCGTAGGTTTAGGCTTGTAATCATTTAAATTAAACCTTAATTAGAGAAACAATTAATACCTAAACACTAACCTACAAGCCCCAAAATCGGTGCCTCATGATAATATCGGTGTCCATTTTATTTTTGTAGTTTTGCATATGTCATATGTGTGACATGTGACATGTTACATGTAACTATACTTATAAATGTATATTTAACCAATTTAAATATAATCTTATAACAAATAATTTACACTTAACATTTTAAGTAATAATATTATTACACGTATGTAAAATGGGTAATCTCATATTTAGTTAATATAATCTACAACTAATTGTAATCATAATTAACCAATTATGCTTATCTCAAAATGTTTCATAAACATTAATAATTCTTAGTAATATAACGATTTAATTATTAGTAAATTGAATCATATTTAATCACATTACAATAAGATATAGTTCTCATTTATAATTTAAACTAGTTCAATTTAAAGAAAAAATTAATCTGTATCAATATACAATCAATTAACTTTATTAATTAGGAAAGCGTCCTTTCGGTGTGACCTCAAGGGATCAACTGATCACCACCGTCAAATGACAGTAACGTTAAACTCTAGTAAGTCAATTGTTACCGATAAATGTGGACCAGTTGACTATAATAATTATCATCCCTTATGTATTCTTATTATTGAGGTTTACTTAAGTGATCGCACTATTGTTGAGGAGAGATACTCCAACAATCTCCCACTTGTCTGAGACAAGTGTGCGTCACCAATTCTCTTGTCCTATTTTAATCTCCCACTCAATGCAATGTGTGTCACCAATTCTCTTGTCCTATTTTAAAAAGATTTTTTAAAACTTTTGAAGGCATGTTTCGCAAAGGCTATCAAAAGACAAAATCCAACATAAACAAATAAAGTAGTAGAGTCGAATAGGTCAACCGATCACTACAAGGGAGACAACGGTCCCAAAAATACAAATAACTCTAGTAGTAAGAGTCTAAGCGGTAATAGGTAATCATCGTGAAACGACGCTCGCTAGCTCACACTAGTCTCAACCCCATGTAGCACCGACCTGTACCTGTACATTCATGAAACATGAACGCCACAGTAAGTGGGGAGTAACTCCGGTTCTCCCAGCCATATCACAAGTAAACATACATAAACGACAGTTAAACATCTATAAATGCTTGTACAAGTAAATCATGTGGAGTACAAACATGCATTTCAAAATAATACGATATAAGTATGTGAAATGTCAAACAATAATTATCAGGCTATGAAT
This sequence comes from Heliosperma pusillum, assembly GCA_022085475.1. NCBI lineage: Eukaryota > Viridiplantae > Streptophyta > Magnoliopsida > Caryophyllales > Caryophyllaceae > Heliosperma > Heliosperma pusillum. Next base: position 755 of record JAIUZE010008057.1, on the reverse strand, counting down.
CGACTCGGGAAGGACACCCTTAGGCAACTATATACAGACTAGGGCTTACATCTCACCGATAGTGGCATATACTTGATAAGGTAGAGACTCGACATACAAACCAATTCAATCATCTATTTCGTACAAGAATCCAACTCAATGTTCACATATGATTCAACTTACAAACAACCATCCAAACATACGAATATAGCGACATAACTCTCACGGTAAATGACATGCACTAGCATCATGTACAATAGCAAGACAAGTCAATGGAAGTCCACGGGATAAGACGTTTCCTTGAACCGCATACGATAAGACGTTTTGTATACTCATGACCTAGACAAACATGTCCACGGGGTAAGACGTTCTCCTGAACTGTGTACGATAAGACGTTTCGCACACACAAGACTCCGATCCTCTCATTAGGACGATGATAATAATACGGGCCTAGTATTAAACTAGCCAAAATTTTGGGATAAGACGTTTCAAGATTCGACATGTGGTATGACGTTCCACTTCCAAGATTTAATATATATATATATATATATATATATATATATATATATAGAGAGAGAGAGAGAGAGAGAAATAGGTTCTTGTGAGTCCACCCTTTTTTTTTAGTCCATGAGTCCTCATCCTAGCCATTGGATGAGGGAGATGGATGGATGAGATTGTAGAGACAAAAACACACTTAACACTAATCATTTATCTATGCACTAATTAATTAACTTTCTCTCTCTAGCCTTTAGTTAATCACTTTTGAGCACTTTTGA